>LPNX010297669.1:211502-368227 GCA_001517045.1 Pseudotsuga menziesii
GGGCTTTGTTTTGGACATACTCCAAGTACTCTCGGGTATATCTGGAGTCCCTCTTTAGCCTAATTTAATCAATTCATACTTCATTTTTAACTTAAAACATACCAAGATGCAATCGCAAAACATTTATTCCAAACACATGCAAGCACACTGATCTCTTTTGACTCCATTATGAAGGCACTGGTCTTTTTTTCTTCATATTTATATTGTGTATCAACCTTGTGCTTTCGTGTGTATCTTCGTATCTTGTCATCTTGATTGTTTATAGTTAAAGTATTCAAACTCCTAAATAACTGATTCAGTACAACATCATTACACTAAGAAATCATCCTTAGTAACTTAATAGGGTCTACCCCCCTTGGCTTCGTTAGGAGTTGAGCCTAAACGGAGGAGTCAAGAACAAGGTGACAGCCTTGACTCGAGACTTGCCCCCAAGGACACACCGAGTGGCTTGAAGATTTCTGCCACGTGATCCAGGTGTGTGAAAAGGAGGCAATAGAAAGGAACACTAGAATGAAGATGAGACATTGTTAGGTTACTCCAGTCAAAGGAAATAACCTCAGTACTTTGAGAGGATTCTGTCGAAAGAGACAAAATTTCCTCTTGTTGAGAACAATCAGAACGAAGCATACAAACTTCAACAGGTTTTAGTTCACTCTCTACTGGAAGAGAAGAACAAGACGAGGATTTGGTCAGAGAGACTACTTCAGTCTGAACACTCTCTGATGAAAGAGTGGGATCGGGTGGAGATGACATCGACTCGACCACTTTAACTTCACTCTTCAAAGGAAGAGTGGGATCAACCACAAATGAATCTGGATTGAACACTTGGAATTCACTCTTGGAAGGAAGAGTGGGATCAACCACGAATGAAACCAAATCGACCACTTGGTCAACCAGTGGGGGTTCAAGAGACAACTTATGATAAGCTATTAGAAGTCGTTGATGAGAAATAGTAATATCTTCCAACAACTTAGAAGCTTCATCCATGAGAGGACAAAGGTAAGTAAAGTGCATGTCCTTACAGAACAAGTGTGAATTTCTGACTTTACCCTTCCAACTCTTAAGCACAGAGTCACTGGTTTAGGGGGGATCATCAGTATGATGAACAGAGGTCGATGGCATTGGTTTTCAGAAACCTTAGACCACTCTTCTAAAAATAGGGCCAGACCATGACAATATTTCAAAAGGTGATCACCCTTGTAAATCCTACAAGGGAATTTGGGCTTACGCAATCTTTGGGTTTGCATATCAACACTCTCTGCACTGGGAGGAGTAATTGGTTGAGACTTGGTTTTCTGTTTGTTTTTCTTCTTCTTATTGTCCACCTGACTACTATTACTACAACTCTCAACATGCAAAGAGGGAGAAATGGGAGAAGACACATCAGGCGAATACGTAGAGGGATCAACATGAGGTTTATGCTCCCACGTTGAAGGACTAGGATCTGAAATAGTTGGTGTACATGGGATAACTGGACTGGAGAATAACCAAACAGGTAATCTGATATTCAACTAGGAAGGTGTAACGTAGCCATGAGAGGAGGACCAATATCCTCATATGGAGGGAAAACAAAAGATGTGCTTGGTAAAGGAGTCTCTTGGTTGGTAGTCTCAGAAGGTGAAGCCATAAATATGTAACAAAACTATCTCTCTCTTCTAAAAAATCCTAATTGTACAGACAACAAGCGCTATTCAAACTAAATCAACAAGAAAAATATGAGAGAGGAGTGGATTAAAAGTATGTAACCTCACAGGATTATTAAGGCTTCACAACTAGTGTGATGCCAAGACGACCAAAGGGTTAACTCGGATGGTCTCATGATTCCTAAAAGTGTCTCCCAATATACGCAAGGTACATGGGAGCTCCACTTTGTAGTAGTGTTGTCTAATGCACAACCATTCGAAAGGGGCCTTCCGATATATAGCTAAGTATGTGAAGTACCTTTCGATATACCTCAAGGGTACGTGAAGGGCCATTCGATATACCAACAATACGTGGAAGGACCACACGATCCCTGGGATGTAGTGCAGGAAATAAATCACAGCTCCTACGCTTAAATACATCAGAATACGTCTCTAAACTATCACACCTTGCTAAATATTTTAACCTAATTCTAACGCTTGAATTTATCTTGAACGGTTAGGTGGATGCATGAGGTGAGGACATAAAAAGTAAAACCATGCAGTATGATTGTGCAAAATTTCACTTTAACTTTCAAGGTATGCCCTACTTAAGGAAGGGAGAGAGAGGTTCAACTTCTTTGAAACACAGAATAAATCCCATACACAAATAAAACAAACTTGCTTATATGGTCCGTTCCTAAATAAAACAAACAAAATCTTATCTTTTTGAACTAAAAAAGAAGAGAGATCTCTAACAAGAAGCAAGAAAAAGAATCACAACTTTTATACAAAAGTGTTCAAATTTCTTTAAGTAAAGCAAGAAAGAACTAATAGCAACATTATAAAATAACTTTTATATGGATTATTTCACATTTTTTTGAAAAAAGGAAAAACCATACAAAAATCATGTATAACAAATGAAGAAAAACTGAAATGAATCTTTTATTGTTTTGTGAAAGAAGACAGAAATCAGAGATCTAACAAAACCAAGTTCTATTCAAAGCCAACTATGAAGCTTTAAAGACCAACATCAATCACAATTCTTGAGAATAACTATGGATTCATACACTAGGGGGTCTGGGGGGGTTTGGCTCTTCTTCTTTTTTTGAATTTTTTTATCTTTGATTGAGTTTTCTATTCAAAAATAAATTGTAGAGTTCAAACAACAACTGTAACTATCTGAAGCATGCATCTCAAATACTAATACAAGCATTTAAGAATTAAAATAACCAAAGAGGGCTAAGAGGAATACCTGGCACCGCTTCTATAGGTGTTGAACAGGGCGTTATCATCTTGAGCACCACTTCTTCCACACATGAATAGAGCGATGGCACTGCCTATGCAGGTTCACACCAGACCGTTACCAGGGTCCATCACCGCTTCTTTCACACATAAATAGAGCAGTGGCACCATGTTTCTCTAACAGGGAAAAGGCGGTGACAACTCCAGAACCGCGCTTATAACACAGCCTAGGAGCGATGCCCAAGATGGAGATTTGAAAAATAAAAAAAGAAACAAAAAATTAAGTTACAGTCCAAAGAATGAACCCAAACAATCACTAGAAAACCCAATGAACCGAAAATATGAAGATCCAAAGGTAGACAGAGGCAAAACAATCCAATTCAAAGTAGATCTGCAGATCTATGAATGGAAAAAGTATATCTACAAATTGAAAATGAAGGGGGGGAGGTTTCAACTTATCAATGATCTAGAATTCGAAGTACTCCCTAGTGGAGTTGCCAATTTTGTTATCGGAAATCCTCACCTCCTGCAAATAGGAGTTGTTTCCCTGGTCTGAATGGTTCAGATCTAGAACAAAACACAAACACAAAATGTTAAAATCTCCCTAGATCTGGTTCATCACTAGAATATGATGCCATAATATGTTTCTCAAAGGTTGTCCTCGCTATCCTTGAAGCATACTACAGAAGAACCTGTAAAAGATGGAAGACAACAAAGCAAACATGATAGCATACAATATGATCAACTAGATCTATGCTTGTGACCAAGGAATCAAGCAATACATACATATGAAATAGTAAATATGGGAAAGAAAAGACATTGTTTATTAATAAATGATTGGAGAGACTACAACCTTCATGCCTTGGTGTTGAGAATTCCTTCCAATGGATCCTTCCCTCTAACTTCACCTTGTCTCCAAAGACTCAATGATGATTTAGAAAGAGTTTGGGTATGCAACACAATTCTTCCTCCATTTTCCCATGGGGGTGAGCCAGTATTTAAATGCATGGGAGGATATGTATGGTTGAGGATCTCATGGGTGAGGTGGAGATAGGATCCAAAAATGAAGCATCTCGAGCTCCAGCTGGTTCCTAAGCCATAAGGATGAGGCTCCATGGAGGTAAGCTTTGAGAAGCCTCTCGAAACTTCTCTTTTTGCCTTGAAAACTCGAGCACCTCTCCTCCAATGAAGAAAACAAGAAGTGTTAAGGGAGTAACGCTTCTTGCAATAAGGCTAGAAGTGGTGGCACCACTCTTTTCTCATGTATCAAGAGTGTTACTGCCCTAGCACCACTTGGGTAATGCTTTTTTTCAATGGAAGAGGAGCTTACCAGCTCAAAACAAGGAAAAATTGTAAGGGGATATTTTTGCCTGTCATTTCTCTAGGGAAAACTTTAAGGGATTGGAACAGACAAGGGAATACCTATCTCATAACATAATGTTGACAAGATTTCGGTGTAACATATATTTAATTATGCACTAACGAATGGGTTAATATACAAAAAATGATGGGTAGCTTGATTTATCTCACAAAATTCAAGCCAATTTTGAGTTTTACAATCAATTATATTTTCAAATTTATGATAATCTATTAGGTTTTTTTTCAAGCAGAAAAAATTGTTCCTTGGTATTCATTAGAATCAAAGGTAACAAAACACAATGTGAGAACATAACATATATGCGTTCAATACACCATCAAATAACCAGAGATAATCCTAAAGATTGAGAATGAGCAGTCATCACTAGGACCTCAATCCCACCCACTAGGATGAAAAAAAAGAGTAATACTACATAAGCGAGATCGATCTGAATATACCATTAAAAAAGGAAGGGATCACAATATTAGATCGAGAAAGCATGAACCGATCACTCAAAAATATTCTTGCCTTCCAATATTTCCTCAAAAACCAATAAACCCTTAGTAAGCTCAACAACCTCTTTCGAGAAACTGTCACTACAACATTATGCTCTCTATAAACATGACTAATACTAAGGGAAATAAAATACTTCAACAGCTGTGAAGTGCACAAACACCATTTATCAAGATCCAGAACCTACAAATGAGACTTATTATTGGCCCAATCTATAATGGATTTGGAGTCCCCAAATAAGTGGAGAGATGGGACGCCAATCTTGGAGGAAAAAAAATCTAGCCCCCATAGTGCTAAGAGTTTTACTTACATGTTGGAACCAATTCCAAAACCCAACTTTAAATAGAATAATTGTACTTAACTGATAGCAAGGTGCATACCCACCTGACTGGAACCACGGGTCATCGCACCTTTAAAGAATCCTACTGCATAAACCAAAAAGGGAGGAGGACCAACTTTTCTAGAGACTTGAATAACTTCGGAACATAGTATTCATTAAGCATACCAATGATACTAGAGGAACAATGAAGTACATTAGCTTGTTGGTATTCAAAAATCGACTTGTTCCTAGCCCTCCAAATCTACCAACAACAAAAGATTGGGAGATATAAGTGGAAAGTTTTATTATGAAACCATTGTTCTGGATTAACAAACAATGAGGAACGACCCCAGTTGAGTGATATACCCATAACATCATATATTCCCAACCACACTGCCTTGCTAAATGGGTAATCAATAAAATATGATTGACATATTTTGCATCCAATCTGCATAGATGATAGCAGTTCGGTCCATTCCATCCCAAGTAGATATTCTATTCTCATAGCACAACCAATTGAAACACTTCAATTTAATGGGGACCTTCCAATTACAAATTTTATGGTGCCACCATTGTTCAGCAATAATAGAGAGATATTAAGCAATAAAATTATATGCCTCCTTGGATCTAATTGTACCATTCTTTTTTTCGAATTCCCAAACCACCCTATCTGCATCATCCACCAGTATGATACTCACGTTGTTCAAATTATAAATAAAATTTGACCATTCAACCACCTAAGGACCCCCAAGACCCAAGTCAGTGGCAGTGAACCAATAAGAACCAAAAGCCATCAGGCCGCCCAGATTTCGAATGGAACTCAACAATGAAATACCCAGGTCATTGAGATGTAGAACAAAATATGGAGATAATGAATAAGCATCATTCACTCCAATGAAGGGATCAACTCCTAGATTGATATAGTTACCATTTCCCGCTTCCAACTTAGTGTTATACTAATACATGAAAAAAAAACCAGATGAATCCATTCCAAAAAAAGGAGGAACCTCATACAAATGCTTCCTCACATCTGAGCCAAGAGAGGAGAGAGGATCCGTGTATGTACTCAGTATGTATCACTTCCTGCCATAGACCTGAAGCATAACCATTCCATGAATAATTAAACATCTCTTGTCTTAAGGCCTTCATAATAACAGTAGGAATGTTATCCAATGAGAACTAGTATACTAGAATGCCCACAAGAACAGATTTGATAAGGGTAACTCTCCCGACTAATGAGAGCAACCGATAGGATCAAAGACTGATTCTTTTTTCAAATTTCTTTAAGAGCCAACGCAAATCACTAGTTCTATAGTTGAGAGGCTTCAACTGATAGCCTAAGTATTTGAAACTTGCTTCTATATAATTCATCTTGAAGTGAATAAAATATTGTAGTTTTGTCACTTCATCACAATCCATACCATGCCTTAGAAAAGCTTATTTTGTGTACTTATCTGCATACCAGAAGTTGAGCAAAACATATTAAGGATATAAGCAAAGGTAAACCATCATCTATGAAACCAGTTCCAAAAATGACCACCGTTCATCTACAAACAATAGATGGGTAATAGAAAGGGATGAAGAGAACTTTATACCTTGTAATTTTCCTTCCGCTTTAGCAAAATAATCATTAAACTTAGACCTTTAATAACCAGTAAAAAGAGGAGCGGGGACAAAGGACAACCCTGACACAGTCCCCTAGAAGAGTTGAATAAATTGGTAGGAGTTCCATAGAGAGCACGATAAGGCATGATGAAGAGATACATTCCATAATCCAGTTCATATTTTCCAAACTCAACCCAATATATAAGAGCATTAGCCTCATAAAGCACAAATTAACCTTCTTCACAATGATTATTTCGCTATGATAATGAACTCTTAGATTTCTACAATTAACGTTGTCATATGCTTTGATGAGAGCCATTTTGAGGATCAAGGGATCCAGATCCTTCACCTTAATGGACTGTAAACACTCTTGAGTAATCCCAACTGCTTCAAGAATCTGTGTGTTGCCTAGAAAGCCAAATTGCTCATTCAAAATGACTTCAATGAGTTTAGGCTTCAATATATTAGAGATGATCTTGGTAATGATTTTGTAGATGAGATTGCATAGAGAAATAGGGATAAAATCTGAGAAGGATCCTGGATTGTCACACTTTCGAATAAGGGTAAGAAATGTTGCATTGAAGGACCTGGAGACGTACCCCTCAGTTCTATACTGCTCCACAGTCGTCAATAAATCATTGCATAAAAGCTAGAAGAAGGCAAGGAAAAATTCCAGGAACCATTCATTAGGTCCTAGTATTTTGTCCTTCGCAAAACCCTTAAGGACCTTTTCAACGTCATCTTGGGACACCTCACTGCGAATGAAATATGCCTCCTCTTCTGAGAAAAAAGAGGGGAAATTTTTAATGACCTTGAGTTGATATGAAATTAGAGAGACCCCGTGATCTTTAAAGAGGTTGGAAAAGTGTTTTTCATCCTCCTCCTTAAGTTTAGCTTAATACTGATACCACTTACCTTGGTCATCCTGCAGGTCACATATTGAATTGACATTACGCCTAGAATTCGCATAACAGTGGAAATTTTTTGTGTTAGTATCCCCCTGATTTATCTAGATAGGTTGACTTTTTCAAGCACCAAGTCATGGATTCATGCTCCAACAAATGATATTTCTTGGCCTCCGGATTAGAGAGTAAAATAATATCTTCCCAGAACAAATTACTAGAGGGGGACTGCACAAAAACCTGATGAATACTATGTTCAATATCCTCAATCTCCAGCACTGCACATTGTTTCTTCACCTTTTCCCACTCAACCACCTTATTCTTCAATGCCTTCAACTTCACCAACAACCTTTTCATAGCATCATAGTCATCAGAAACCTCAAAGTTTGTCCAAGAGGATCTAACCAGGCTTGTGAAATCGGGGTCGTGGATCCATGTATGGTTGAATTTAAATTGGTACTTATGCTAATCTGCTCCAACTTCCAACTATAAGAAAATGGGCAAGTGATCTGAAATGGTAGACTCAATAACCCAAGATCGATAACGGTTTAGAGACTCCAGCAATGATTCAACAAAAATAAATATGTCTAATCTTTTGTTGATCCTGAACTCCACAACACGACAATTCCTCCAAGTTGGATTGATATTCATTGGGGATACATCCAACAGGTGATGTTAGAAAACATCTGAGTAAAGTAATTTGTCAAAGTATCCATTTGAGTGCTAGAGCCCCAAATATCCGCATCTGAAGTAGTAAAATTTAGGTCATCAACAATAACAATATTTGGGATATTTAATAAACCACTTGCTTCAACATTGTTCCAAAAAAATTCTCTATTCTTGTAAGGCCCATAAGAATTAAGAAATTATAAGGATTGATCAAAACATTTAAACTCCCCTTCAATCAAAATACCCACACAGGTATGGAAAGCCTTAAACTTTTCAGAACTAGGATTCCAACCAATCTGAATACCTTCAGAAGGGCCATTTGCATCAATGGCATGAAATTCCCATCTTGGGTGAATCTTAGCAAAGGACAATAGGGCTTGGTCCCTAAAGCACATAGTTTCCGGAAGAAAGACAACCCCTTAGGTTGATCATTGGATGACAACTAAGAGGATTTTAAACTACGTGAAATGTAGTTTGGAGTATGTGACAATGTATGGAAAATGAAAAGATTTCATATTTACACAGATTTAAATTGGGCAGGATAAAAGGATGATACAAATCCCACCACACGATATCTTTTCAACATTAATATAAATGCAATTTTATAGCTAAGTAAGAAGCAACGCTTATTGTCACTTTTCTCCATTAAAGCAAAGTATAGGACAAGAATGATTCCAACATGTGAGGTGATTTGGTTGAGAATGATATTTTATAATATTGTAGTTATTCACGTTGATCATGTTATACCAAAATCCTATCACCACTATGTGATAAGACCTTTGACTTACATACTTGCCCTTAATCCCATCATTTGGAGTGGAAACCCATCTTGTTTGTCAATTCTACATGAAAATACTTAGCACTGCGCTTTCCCTGTGAACCATGAGCGGTACCTTGTTCGCACCGCCTTCATCCTATTTTCCATAAGCGGTGCCACTGCATGTGGCCTTTGGTCCATAAGTGTTTCTCATCTAAACCGCTCTGTCATAAGAGGAGAAAATAGGTACCCTGGGTAAAATGGGAAAAAGAGAAGTTTCCCGAGGCTTCTAGATCATGAGCCTCATGTCCTCCCTTATCCCTATCATTGTGGGTCAGTTGAGCTTGAGATCCCCCATCATAGGATCTTAGAGGCCACCTCATCCACAAATCTCTCAACCATTCCTATCCATTGAGCCTTATAAATACAAGCTCATGTCCATGGTTGAGGGGGAGAACTATAGAGGTATTGTTATGTTGTTGGATTGACCACTTGGCCCAAGTCGTTGGAGAGCATAGAGAGAAAATTTGGAGCTTCTGGGGATGAAGTGTTGGTCTCATGGAGATGCATGTCGACACTAAGGCTTGATTGGTTATAAACTTCTCCATTTATCTTAATGCAAAGTTGATTTCCATCCCACATTACTGTTGTTTTGATTTCGCATGTACATGTTGTTAGATTCCTTAGTCACTAACATGGATAAGTAGATGATGTTCTGGTAGCTTTGATGTGTTTGCATGTTTGATCTGGTTGCAGGTACACAGGTTCACTATCGAAGCAGCATTCCAAGTGTCTACGAAATCCAGGGAGGGTCTTCATCCTTTGTTGTTCACTCATTTGTTCTGGATCTGAACCATTCAGACCAGAGGAACAACTTCTATCCGTAGAAGGTGAAATATTCCTAGTTACAAATCTAACGACTCCATTGGAGATATAGATACATATATCAGTTGATCTGATCTTCCTCAATTCTTCAACTCTTGTCCGAATCCAGGCTCCATCTCCAACTCTCTTTAGTCGGATCTACTATCTAACTCAGTGTATTTTGGTGTGAAACTTCTAGATCTGCCTAGATCTGAATTATTTCGACCTTTTATGCTCTATTTTACTCTCAATCTATCAGTTTTTATATTGATCTGGTCTTTTTTTAACTTGGTCTATCGTTCTCATTTGTGTTTTGGATGTATACAGGGAACCGCTCTTATGTTGTTGGCGAGAAGTGGTGCCACCGCCTAAACCCAGTTAGCAGCATGCAGTGCCACCGCCTGAGTCATGTTATCCAGAAGCGGTGCTAGGCTAGAACCGCTCTGTCAAGACCCCTCCAGTGTGGTGCCAGGTAGGCCTTATCCCAAGACCACTTTTCCTAATTTTTTGCAAAAAAATTGAGTTGATTTGATTTCAGCCCTGCACTGTCAGGCTTATGTGTTAGAATTTGATGGTTTTGGTTTGAAATTTTGTGGTAAAATATTGTTTTGTTTGAAGAATCCAAAAGCTAGATTAGGCTTGTTGATTGTCCATTTTCTTCCGTGCTTATTGGTTGTCTTTGTGAAAGGATTTCTTTTTCGAAAGCTTAGGTGTTAGAGAGCTCTCTTTTATTTCTGTTACATAGACTGAAAGAAAAACATTTAATTATCATCTTGATTTCATTTTGTGTTCCCATAGGAGACTTATTTTTGCTTGTTTTAAAAAGAAAATTTTTGACTGAGATTAGGTCATTATCATTAGTGAGCATAAGACATTGGATCTCTGATTGGCCTCAAAAGATTTTAGGTTCTCTATGTTCTTTTGTCTCTTTTGCATTTATACTATCTCATCAAAATAAAAAAATATTATAGTTTTAAGTTAGATCTGTCTATGCTTTAAGAAAAATCGAAAAATAGAGTGCATATGCATATAGTGTGCTGCGTGTTTTTCTTTTAAGAAAAGAGACTCCTTCCCTTTTGATTACTTTCAGAAAAGAGAAATGAGTTTGGAAAGTGTTGCTTGTCTTTGATTTTGTAATAAGATTTTTGTTTGGGAATATTTTGGCTTTGAAGCAAAAGAAAATACTCTCTTTCCCTCCCGTAGCTAGGCATATCGAACGGTAAAGTGAAATATTTGCATATGCATATTGCATGGTTTTACTTTTTCTATCAAAACTCCATGCATTCACCTAACCATCCACTCTAAAATTAACGGTGGTTATAGGTTAAAATTTACATAGCAATTTGAGTGATAGGTTAGAGACGTGTTCGGGCATCATTAAGCGTAGGAGTTGTCGTTACTCATCCGCATTACATCCCGGGACTCGCACGGTTCTTCCATGTACCATCAGTATATCGAATGGTATTTCACATACCCTTGAGGTATATAGAAAGGTACTTCACGTACTCGATTTTATATTGGAAGGCCCCTTGTGTACGGTTATGCATTAGAGAACACTACTACCGATTTGAGCTCCCACGTACCTTGCGTATACCGGGAGACCCCACTAGGATACCTTATCCATCTGAGGAAAGCCCTTTGGATGTCTTGCTTGGAGCCATACACCGAAAACAACATTCAAGGAGATTACTATGCACATACCCTTGAGGTATATCACGAGTGGCACCTTCTTGACAATCCTGGTGAGAGACTTGAATATCTGAACCCCTCCTGTCATTTTAAGTTTGCTTGTTTGACCTATAGCTTGAGTAGGGAAATTTTTTGGTGTGTTTTCTAGTTTTTCAAACCCTAGGTTAGATAGGAGCTGTACAAATTGGCTGAGCTAAGACAGTTTAGAAGAGTACGGGGCTTGCCACCGATTTTATTCTTGGTTCAGGAGAAAATCCAATAGAAGCTATCGACCAAGGAGCTGCTACCACCTCCCAAGTGGGAGATAATGTGGTTGCAGAAAGCAGAGGACCATTTCCTTGGCACTTGCCTCCCTTGTTCCAACAACCTTCTCAGGGTAATACTTCATTCTATTCTCCCACAGAAGGTCATGTTGATGATACTACCCATCTGTATTATGGTCCCAATGCTCCATTTTGGGATACCTCTATAGGATAGGCCATTGCCTCATTTGGAACTTGTTTAAACTTTTCTGAAGAAGTTTCTCTATATGAAGAAGAAAATAGACAATACCATGCAACCATTCTCTGTGCACATGATATTGAAAGGAAAATAGATGACATATTGGGCACACCACCATCACGTTCCACGGCCGTTCCTGTTGGATATTGTTCACTTGTTGATTCTATGAGACTCATTGAACCGATTATAAATCGCACAGTAACACCACACATCCCAGGTCAAACTACCAACCCCACCACATCCCATATTATGTCTGTTCCCAATCCTCCCAGGTATTCTGCACCTGGGGCCCAGCCTTCAATTCCCATTTCGTCATTTCCTTCTAGTGCCGGGGGGCAACCCCCAGAACGACCTACGTTATTTGGCACTAAAATTGTATCTAGTCAAGGACAGACCTCTGGTATAGAACAATCTACAATTTATGTCCCTCCCACCCACACTAATCTGGTTATTCCCCCATCTAGTTCAGGTCAGCCCTTGGGGGCACAACCTATAACCAGTCAAACCTCTTGGGGTTATAGTTATACAACAACTCAAATACCTGTAGGGAACATTAATTATCCACCCAATCCTACAGGAATTCCTCATGCCGGAATTACATATCCTAGTAATTCTTTCACACCATGGGGGCAACCCAACTGGTCCTACATGCCAGCTATGGGGGGGATACTCATACATACTGTGGGAGCTGTTGGGGGGCCTCCTTATGGAGGTACTCCCCCCTGAGGGCCTAATGGTCTTGGTGGTCCTGGCGGGCCTGGTGGATTTCCCCTAATGGCCCTGGAGGGTTTGGTGGCCCTCCTCCTAGTGGTTTCGGAGGCTCTGGAGGTTTACCTTCTAGAGGCCCTGGAGGGTCTGGTGGTCCGCCTCTTGGTGGTCCCGGTGGTCCTGGTGGTCTCGGAGGCCCTAGTGGTCCTCTCGGAGGCCTTGGTGGTCCTAATAGTCCCCATCCCATAAATCAACCCCCTGCAGGCAGATTTTCTGGTAGTTCTTCGTCACAACAACCTGTCTATCAGTCTACTTATGGTCCTATTGGTAATTACATGCCATATCAATATTACCAGTATGTGCAACCTAACCTTCAGTTACCTTTCCTAGCAACTTTGGAATTTTTCTGACTTGTCCAAGTTTATTAATGACCCCATTTGACATAATCCCTCGTGGCCTCCCATCCCGGTAAGTTACCATCGAACATTCCAAAGTTTGATAGGAAACAGGGAGACTATCAGAAAAGCCATGTCATGATATTCCATCTGTGGTGTTCTTCGAACTCCCTCATGGATGATTCAGTTCGGTTACGACTCTTTCAACAAACTTTGACTAGTACATCCATGAAGTGGTACATTGAACTCCCACAACATTCGTTTGTGGATTTTGGCTCCTTGGCAACCGTGTTTCTTACACACTTTCAGCTCCCTATCTGTTATTAAATGGGTACTAATCTCTTAACTTCTCTGTGACAGAACACCTCTACCCACATATCTGATCATATCCATGAGTGGAGGAGGTGGAGAAGGCTTATTAAGGTCCCTATTCTGGATCAATTATTAGTTGATTGGTTCACCAAATCTTTGTTGCCTCCAATTTCCTGAGATGTGGCTATGGGCGGTGACATTACTGAAGAGCAAGCCATTAGTCGAGCCCAGTATCTAGACTTGGTCTATTCCCAGTCTGGAACTCTTTATGACTTGATTCCTCATGCTCCTTTCCCAAGCACCGATCTCCCAAAGCCACCAACAGAAGTACTTGTTGATGGGATTGTTGGTTCAATCCAGTCCCCATCAGCAGTGAAACCTGCCAAGCAACCCCATACTACCACCCCTACTCCTTTGACTCCTAAGGTTTCCTCCGAGGTCAATTCTATTCAAAGTACTCAAACCTCAGGAAATAATAAAAAGAAGGGTAAAAATAAGAATAAAAAACCTGGAAACCAACAGGAGAATCCAAGACCAACCAACAATGATAACGATAAAGGGAAAAGAAAGGCAAAATATCCATGTCTCCTATGTGGAGGTGACCATTTCACAAAAGAGTGTCCCTGTCGGGACGAAATCTCCCAGTTTTTTAAATCAAATCCCGCACCCATAGTTCTCACTGATCCTTTTCCCTCTCAACAACAACTGATACACCACATGTCTAGTCAAGGAAACTCCAGTTCGTCAGAGGAAATTCATATGATGTCCTCGGATACCATTAGTCTGTAAACTCAAAGTTAGAATTATGAAAAACTTGCAGACAAGAAAGAATACCATTCTTCTTTAGGGAAAGCTCCCTCTACTGGTTCTCCTGAATCCTCGTCTACTGTCCCCCTAACCATCAAGAAGCCTACTCTCAATATGATTTTGCATCCACCCAAGAGTACTCTTAAGAAGGTTGTTTTTAACCCTAATGCTCGAGCTACTCAATTTTATAATGTAGTTGAAGATCTCGCTCAGGAACCTTGTGCAATGTCTACCATAGAAGTACTCCAAAGTTGTCCTACACAACGCAAAAATATGTTAACAACATTAGGAGCTTTATACCCAGATAATACTAATTTGATTCATTTCAATATGGATAACTATAAGTCTAGGCTACCTCATAAACTTATTTTTCAAATCATCACGGAAGTAGTTGGAAAGAAGGTTTTTAGAATGGTACTAGATGAAGGAGCTTCAACCTCGATTTTGTCTCTGTCTTGTTGGAAAGCTCTTGGCTCTCCCAAGCTTGTAACATCACCTATGACTCTGAAAGCCTTTGATGGATGAGGTTTCCAGCCCCATGGTCTCATATCAGCCCTCGCAATCGATCTTGGGGGAAAAACTATTTCTATTCAAGTAGAAGTGGTAGATGCCCCATTAGATTACAACCTCCTTCTAGGAAGAAATTGGTTTTATGCCATGACTGTTGTCGCTTTGATAGTATTCCGAACAGTCTAATTTCTTCATCTAGGGAGAATTGTTACCATTGACTAGCTTGATTTCTTTACGCCAGATGTTACTACCTCTACGGCTAATAACATCCCCATGTTAGGCCAGTCCCCTCCTCCTTACCAATCGATTGGGGTAGGCATGTTGAAGGACTCATCCCTTATGGGGATTTTTCCATCCACTCCTCTTAACACAGCTCCTGCGACAGTCCATATGATTGCATCATTTGATTGTGAGCCCAAGGGAAAACAAATTTTTGATTCCACCTCGTTGAGTCCACACGAAGAAATCTACAACACCATTCAAACCCTTTCCGATGATCACACCGATGACCTTCATCTAGTGGCCTCGGATCCTTACCACCTGCCTTACTGGTTAGAACCATCTCTTCCTATTCTGGATTATCTCTCTGAGACTTTTCCTTCTGACAAGTCCATTATGGATATTATGAATACGAATGAGTCCATCTGGGAGGATCACCATCATAGATCCCTGTTCCCCCCTAACACCAGTTCGGTTGACTATGATTTTGCATCCTTGTTTTCCACTGATATTTTCAAAGAACCCCAAAGTCCCATATTGTTGCAAGACATAGATTCTGAAGGAAACCTTTGAGACATTACTCAGACGAATCCAATTGACATATCAGCCAAGCCTGGTACCATCGAGCATGTTCATGTTGGACAGAAGTGGTCGGCAGATGAATCTGAAGCATATAAGGCACTTTTCAAATAATTCCTTGATATTTTTGCTTGGTCCTATGAAGAAATGTCGAGGATTGACCCATCCATTGTGTTCCACGATATTAAAACCTATCCCACGGCTAAACCTATCAGGCAAAAACTAAGGCAAGTCCATCCACAGAAGGCTGCAGCTATTAAAGCTGAAATAGAGAAACTTCTCAAAGCTGGGTTTATTTATCCCATACCCCTGACAGAATGGGTATTGAATGTTGTCCCTGTCAACAAAAAACAGGGCACCATTAGAGTCTGTATCGATTTTAGATACTTGAATAAATATTGTCCCAAAGACAACTTTCCTACTCCACATATTGATCAAATTATTGACGATTGTGCTGGAAGTGTCATCTTCTCATTTATGGATTGCTTTTCTAGATATAATCAGATTTAGATATTACCCACCGATCAGCACAAGACAACATTCATTTGCCCATGGGGAACCTTTGCGTATAGGAAGTTACCTTTTGGCTTGAAAAATGCTGGAGCCACTTTCCAGCGTGCGATGTCCTATGCGTTTTACGATATTAAACATATTGTTGAACCGTACCTTGACGACCTCCCTGCTCATTCATAGCGACGGGAGGACCACCCTGGTCATCTTAGAGATATTTTCCTGAGATGTCGTCATTATAATATACGGCTCAATCCGCATAAATGTGTTTTTTGCGTTGAGACGGGACATCTGTTAGGATTTGTGGTCTCTAAAGATGGCATCCAGATAGACCCTTTGAAAATTGCCGTCATTTTAGCTATACCAGCCCCAACTAATTCTCCTTGAACTCCAAAGTTTGCAAGGGAAGGAAAACTTTCTCCATCGTTTCATGTGTAATTTTGCGGAGAAAATGAACAGTTATATGTGTCTCCTTAATAAGGACACTCCGTTCTTCTGGGATGACCAAGCCCAATGCGCCTTTGATCATCTTAAACACGCTCTGACTCATTCACCCATGATACATCCCCCAGATTATTCAAAGGAATTTCTCTTGTATCTTGCTACCTCCGCTACTACCATCGCTATGGTTTTGGTGCAGGAAAATCCCAACGGTCAGGAGCACGTGATTTACTATGCTAGTAAGAATCTTATGGATTCTGAAACCCGATATTCATGCATGGAGAAGTTAGCATTGGCCACGGTCATTGCTATACAAAAATTTCGTCACTACATTTTGCTCTGCACAACAACTGTATTGGCAGACCAGAACCCTATGTATTACATCCTGACTCGTCAGGTGCTCGGGAGAAAGTACTCCCGATGGATAGTCATACTACAGGAGTTTGATCTGGAATTTGCCAAATACACATCAAACAAATCCTTGGTTTTTGTCGAGCTCATGTGTGATCTTCCCTATGCTGCGATGGAATCTGAGCCTAGTGATTCATTTCACGATGAATTTTTGTTCTTGATCAGAACTATCGATCCATGGTATGGAGATTTTCTTATTTATCTCCAAACACAACGATTTCAGCCACATCTATCCCGTGACAATCGCCGCATATCCGTCACCACGTGAAATACTACCTCATCCTGAATGATACCTTGTATAGACGTGGGATTGATTCTATTCTCCGGCGATGCCTCACCCATGAGGAGGTTGAACATGTGTTGAATGATTGCCACTCTGGAGCATGTGGAGGTCATTTATCTGGGATGGATTCATCCCAGAAAATCCTTCGCGCTGGCTATTTATGGCCTTCAGTCTTCAAATACTGTCACAAGGCTCTTAAGAAATGCCCACCTTGTCAACATTTTTATCCCAAAAATCACACTCATCCTGTTCCGCTACACCCCATCATTTCCGTTGGCCCATTTTCCAAATGGGGGATTGATTTTATGCATTGTAAGCCTACCCCAGCCGGGGGGCATGGTTACATCATTGTAGCCATTGAATATTTTACAAAATGGGCTGATGCCATGCCTACATATGCGGAAGATGGTAAGACTGCCGCTCTCTTCCTGTTCAATCATATCATAGCTAGATTTGGAGTCCCGTAGTCCATTGTTATTGATCACGGATCACATTTTCGTAATCAAATCATGGAGGAACTGAGTGCCAAGCTAGGTTTTCGCCATGAAAACTCTACGCCATATTATCCACAAGCTAATGGTTAGGTAGAGGCCATTAACAAAGTTTTGAAAACTATTCTTCGTCGGATGGTTGGGGATCATAAATCCAACTGGCACCACATTCTTTTCTCCGCTCTTTGGGATTATAGGACTTTGATGAAAACAACTACTGGTTTCATGCCTTTCCATATTTTTTATGGACTTGAAGCTGTCTTATCGATTCAATGTCAGATTCCATCTTTACAACTTGTCGTCGAACTTCTCCCAAACACTTCCGCAAAGGAAGAAATATTTTTGTACTTGAATAACCTTGACGAGACTCGGAGAGATGATTCCTTGGATAATGAGGCACATAAGAAATGCATCAAGGTGCAGTATGATAAATCCATCCAACCTCGTGCCTTTAACGAGGGTGACCTAGTTTTGACTTACGACCATAGATACAACAAACTAGGGAAAGGAAAGTTTGAGTCCATGTGGTACGGTCCTTTCGTCATTTCTAAAGTTTTAGAGAAAGGGGCCTACGAGCTCATTGACTACGATGGAAGAGGTACTATGCCTAGGTATTTCTTGGATAGTATCTTGTATATATGTATATTGCTTGACTTTCAGTGTGCTTTTAGTATTTTCAATAGGGTTTTGAGCTTAGTGCCTGCATCTGTTTATACCATGTTTTGGTCATGCAGAGCAGATGGCTTTCTATGGCTTCGTTGATGGTGCTTGCCGCCACACCTTGAATCTTGCCTCAGCTGCTTGGGTCCTCTATTCCTCGGCTGAATATTTGGTCAGTTCAGGAGCGGTTTGTATTAGTCCCGCTACCAACAACATCGCTGAGTATCGAGCAGTAATAGGTCTTCTGACTGAATTTGCCTCCCAAGATATTCGTAATCTGGTAGTCTTGATGGACTCACAACTCGTGGTTTGTCATCTAAACCATGTCTACACCATTAGAAATCCTATACTTCTCCGCCTCTTCCAGAGGGTACGCTTGTTAGAAAGTTCATTTGAAACCATTACTTATAGGCATATCCCTAGGGAACATAATGTAGTTGCTGACTCATTAGCTAATTACATCCTAGATTAGCATATTTCCCATTCATGATGTTAAAATTAAATAGGGTTCATTGTAAATAAACAATTAAAGACAAATAAAACTCATGTAAAATACATTCACCATTTGAGACATATAAACACCAGGTAAAAGTCTATATATATATATATGAACATGTTTACAAAAAATAGGTCACGAGACCTCATCTGAAGCACGTAGGCTTTTAGGAAAAAATCACCATACAAAATCCTGAAGCTATCAGCTTTCAGTAGATACATCATGCATACATCGTCTAGTGATGTTCATGGTAACACATCACTTCCCGGGCTACTCTACATAGCAGTCTACTAAACCGACCTGGTACTCCCACTGTATGTCTCTGATACCTCAGAGGGAGGTCATTAATGGAATCGTTCGGGATGTCTGAGGTCAACCTCTCTAGGTTTTCCTCTAACTCCCTGGTCACATCATCACCTTGCAGTACAAAGTGGGCTCCAGCTCGTCTATCCAATGGGGAAGCTCCCCCAGGTCGTGCTGCTCCAATGTTTACATGAAAATGTTTAGGTCTCGTTACTTAACATAAAAAATATAAAACATTAAAAAACATAAAAACATTTTGTCCATTTTAGGGTTTCTTGCTTCTTACCGATGTCGCCCCACTGTCCGCCAAGTGGGAGTAGTAGGTCAGGGTCTTCACTGAAGTCTGTACCCGCATAAGCATAATCCTCCACCATGAGGATCTGATCTCGAAGCCATCTAAAGAACGGGTCACTGAACTTCACCTTCCCCCAACCCACTCCAGTACGGGCCATAATCTGGACCCACCTCTGCATGTGGGGCTCCCGCACTCTCAGCTCTGTGAAGACCACCTGGGGTCTCATCTGTGGTACCCGCTCTATGAATAAGTAGGCTAGAATGGAACCAAAGCCAAACTGCTTCAGTTCTCCCTGCCGACACTTAGTCAGTTGATCCTTGAATATCGGAAGTAGGGCTTCCGCCCAGTTGAATACTGTAGGTGCCATGGCCTCTATGGCATATAGCATGTATGCCCTAAAAGCTTGGTGCATTCCCTGACTTCCGGTCACTCTCTGCATCGTAAATAAGACAGTCCATAGAGGTCCGTCCATCACTTCCTTTATGGGGATTTTCTTCCTCGATGTCCTCGTCCCTGGGATACAGTGACGGTTTATCAAATCTTGTGTGGTAATATCCCCTCCTCGAGAACTTGTCAGCGAGATGGGGGCACCTCGTCTCGAGAGTCTAGTAAAGAAGTAGATATCATCTACCTCTACTGTCAGAATATGAGCCCCAACCTCAAAGTATTGTTGCTCCAGGTTCCACATCCGGAGTATGTGCTCAAGCAACCGCTTTTGTGATACCATGCTCGGAGTCCGGAAGAATTTTAGGAGTCCACAGTCTCGTAATGTGGCTATGCAACCCACATTCCTTTCGGCAAAAGCGTCATCATTATCATGTTTTCTTTCCTTCCATATCACCACTTTTTATCAGCAAAAGCCTACCAAAAACAATCATAACACCCATTAGAATCATTCTTAATCATTTAAATCCAAATAAATGATCTAGTTTTTCTTGTGTTAACAATTTTAAATCTTCAAGGTCCGCACCGCCTATGCGCCGTTGAAGACAGGAGGTGGCACTTCCTGTGAGCCTTGTTTTTGGTGTGATTCTAGTGAGATACCGTGTATCCCGCAAGGGATAAGCGTTGTTCCCATTCCCATGGTTTTATGGCTTTCCATACAAGCCCAAAACACCATCTAAAATAAAAAATGAGACTATGAAAGGGAAGAGTAGGGTTTGAACTGTTACTTGGAATTGACGGCGCTTGAATCCGAAAGTTGAAACACCCAATATCAGCAGCTGAAGCTCTAACTAGGAAAGTGCTCCAAATGCTCTCCATTATGGGTAAATAGTAAAATGATTTGATTTTTCACTATTTACATAACTTTTATACATATTTTTTGGTTCTACATACTATAGTTTTGATTTAAAATCGTTTATTAGTTGAAGTTTATTTGTTGTAATCCCTTAATGTTAGTTATTGAGGAATTTAACACTTGTTTTGAGTCGTTGCATGATAGAAGAACAGTAACAGTAAACTCTTGGGAGTTCATTTTTGACTTTTTCATACCACCATAAAATGGAAAAAGTCGATGAGCATTTTTTACGACACTTTGGTCATGCTCTTGAAACCTAGTATCAAAGGTCCGAGTCTGTTTCTGATTCTTTCCAGGCTCGTAAAAACTAACATTGTGTAAAGAAACCTCATGGAGTCTTCTTTTAACTCTTTTCGGGCTCCTTAAATACGAAAAGATCATCGAGTCTGTTTTCGATTCTTTCCATGCTCGTAAAAATTAACATTGTGTAAAGAAACCTCATGGAGTCCTCTTTAAACTCTTTTTAGGCTCCCTAAATACGAAAAGATTGTTGAGCAATATTGTCTTCTTCACGCTCATTAAATCATTTGAAGAGTCGTATTTCCGACGGTAGGTTATCTGTTTTTTAGTTCGGATGGACTATTTACGAAAAAGGAACACTCCAGCCAATCATGACTGGAGGAGTTCTCTAAGGTATGATTTTACACTTTTTCGGGCCTTAGGGACTAAATCATATGAAAAAGGACCCTTTGGAGTCTTCTTCCGTAGTCGTTCAGACTCTCTAAACATGAACGATACTGAGTTTTCTTTCATTAAACTCGTTAAATTAAACATTGAGAGCCCCATTTTTGGGAACGAACCCCTCCTCTCTTAGGTTCGTAAAACATATGAGTTTGGACTTGTCTGCGGGTAAGCTATATTGAGTGTTTGTTACCCTCTTTGAACTCGTAAAACCAAAAAGAGGCACTCATCGATCATGATGGCGAAAATGGGAAGGGAATCATTTTTGCAAGTAAATGGCAGCATTTTGTTGTTATCTTTGAACATGGCACTTGTCTGCATATCATTCCAGTCAATTGGGTATTCAGCTGATCTCTGTGATGATCCACTTTCATGAGTCATTCCACTCCTTTGAGTCTTTCAAAAGAATGCATAGTCCACTGTCGCATCGTGAGTTTGTCCCATTCAGTCATGCTGCCAAGTCTTTTGTCGTGCCGCCCGATGTTCAAAGGGAAGTTGAAGAAGTTTTTTCCTTTGCAGTCAAAACAGTCTCTGTGTCAGTACTTTTGATTTAGTCCTATGGTTACTACATTCACATAATTCCAGAACCATGTTCCGAGTTTCGTGTCATTGATGTGGGACTCATCATGGCCCTCCTTTGACGAGACTATTCCCGTCGACATTAGCTCATTATCTGGGAAATAGTCTTAGAAACAAAAACTTAGTACCTTGAGATCTTTATGCCTTAATGACAGATTCTCTCACTCTCGACATAGGTTCACATCATTGACCTTTGATCGATAGGATCGACTGGGTGTTCGACATCAGGACATCTATTCACACTCAGTAGATTGTACTAGGGTACCTTGGGAATCATTGACATCAATGGTGATCTCCCTCGCACTTGTTAATGGTTCACATCATTGGCCGGTAATCAAGTGGTTTCTACCATGTTCGACTTCAGATCATTGTAATCACATGGATAGAATCGTACTTTGTGGAAGACGAGACGAAGACCCTGGGTATTTGTTAAAAGTGCTCATTGCTTTTCCCCAGGTTGCGATGGAGTTTTGTATATCTAGCATGGATCCACATTTTTATGGTCGTGGCTATGCTCAAATTTGTGTCTGTATGACATAGATCTACGTTGTATGTCTGCTAGCTATGTCCAAGTTTGAGTCTTATATCACTTGGATCTACGTTGTACTCTAGTAGCCATGCTTGTTTATTCCTCCCATGGATCTTCCTTGTATTGGTATGTAGCCATGAGTTGGTTACTTGTGTCTATGAGTCAAAAATATTGATGTACTACAGATTCCTACTTGACGACATGCTCTAATCGAGCTGACATTTTCACTCGAAACGACAACTTGTTCTCTCAAAGCTCTTGTTTATCGTATCCCTCTAAGACTCACGCTTTGGGGAGTATCCTATTATACTAAAATCCTATCACCACCATGTGATAAGACCTTTGACTTACATACTTGCCCTTAATCCCAACACTTGGAGTGGAAACCCATGTTGTTTGTTAATTCTACATGAAAATACTCAGCACTGCGCTTTCCCTGTGAACCATGATCGGTACCTTGCTTGTATCGCCTTCATCTTGTTTTCCGTAAGCGGTGCCACCGCATGTGGCCTTTGTTCCATAAGCATTTCTCATCTAAACTGTTTTTTCATAAGAGGAGAAAAGCGGTATCCTGGGTAAAATGGGAAAAAGAGAAGTTTCTCGAGGCTTCTAGATCATGAGCCTTGTGTCCTCCCTTAACCCTATCATTTTGGGTCAGTTGAGCTCAACATCCCCCATCATAGGATCTTAGAGGCCACCTCATCCACAAATCTCTCAACCATTCCTATCCATTGAGCCTTATAAATACAAGCTCATGTCCATGGTTGAGGGGGAGAACTATAGAGGTATTGTTATGTTGTTGGATTGACCACTTGGCCCAAGTCGTTGGAGAGCATAGAGAGCAAAGTTGGAGCTTATGGGGATGAAGTGTTGGTCTCATGGAGATGCATGTCGAAACTAAGGCTTAATTGGTTGTAAACTTCTCCATTCATCTTAATGCAAAGCTGATTTCTATCCCTCATTACTGTTGTTTTGATTTTGCATGTACATGTTGTTAGATTCCTTAGTCACTAACATGGATAAGTAGATGATGTTTTGGTAGCTTTGATGTGTTTGCATGTTTGATCTGGTTGCAGGTACACAGGTTCACTATCGAAGCAGCATTCCAGGTGTCTATGACATCCAGGGAGGGTCTTCATCCTTTGTCATTCACTCATTTGTTCTGGATCCGAACCATTCAGACCAAAGGAACAGCTTCTGTCCATAGAAGGTAAAATATTCCTGGTTATAGATCCCACAATACTCTATTGCAATAATTAAGTTGTTTTGGAGTTTGTAAAAAAACGGTTTTCATGATTAAATAAAGTACATGAAAGTACATTGTTAATTCATTTTATATGTTTTTTTTTTGTAAGTTGGAAACTATTCTATTAAAAAATGAAAATAATGGTACAAAAAAAGTTACAATGCAGAGATGCATTCCTACTCATAGGGATTAGCAGGTAGACAAGTTCAGTGAAGAGTAATGGACCCTCCCTCCAGGAGGGAAAACAGATCCAAACAACTAGACCCTCCCTCTAGGAGGGAAAATAGATCCAAACAACTAGACCCTCACTCCAGGAGGGAAAACAGGCCCAAAAAAAGAGTGACTTGTACAAAAATGACATTAAGGTTCCTAGAATAGACCAGACAAACAAAATTTCAAGCCATGAAGACCTGACATTCTTTCTGAAAGGACATAAAACCATAGTCAAAACCTGGTTATGGCTTATAGTAAGTTTCTTCGACAATAGGGAAACCAAATCCTGTGTAGACTGGCTTAGTTGGCTCATATGTCGCATCCGCTGGATCATCACTGGAAGAGTCCATCGCCTCGTTGCTATAGGTGTCATCCTCAACAATGCTACCTACAAGGGGCTTCTTTACCGGGAGAGGGGCATTGTTTTTGGCCATGGCTGGGCTATAGATACTTTTTCCAGTTGAAAGAGTAGATATGTGGCACTGCGGTGGGGGCATGGTAGTGGAGGGAGGAGCAAAGGTAGAAGTTGGGGGGGCAGTGGAGACAACTAGAGCAGGCGGTGGGGGAGGAGCAGCTGGAGAAGACAGAGGTGGGATAAGTGCAGAACTTTGCAGGAGGGACAGGAATAACAGGTGCCAAAGGATGGGATTGAAAATGGAGGATAAGCCAGATGAGAAGATTCTTTATAACCTAGTAATTCCTTCTTCATTCCAGGGTACGTCCTGCAGCATTGACAGCACCAAATAATCCGTCCTCCCAATCGTTCACCATTAGACTAACCGCATTAGGTATTTTTGGATCAAAACCTTCCCCACTTGCTTGTGCACAGAGCGGAATGCGGTGTTCTAATTGAGCACCTCTACCTTGACGACCTCGATGAGGTGTGCCTCGTTGCCTTCTATACATGATTGGATAGCGAAGGGGGATGGAAAAATTAGGACCTGGATCAAAATTAGAGAGGGTGGAGAAAGAAGGAAGAAACTAGAGGCAGAGCTGTGGGAGCGCCAAGAATAAATGACCCGGCTGGAGAAGGAGCCGAGACTTGAGGTTGTGGGTACATCGGTCAATACACCAGGTTGGCGCAATTAAGCCTCCCTGCATCGAGGTGATGGTTGTGTCCCATCGGCTGTCCTGTAGAAGGCCACGTCTCAGCATTAAAAAAAGGCACTCAACCAAGGAGTGATGGTGTAGTGACATCACGCAGGTGGTGGGTTGGCCCAGTCAATGTCCCCCGTGCCCATATTGACGCCGCAAGTACCCGCATCCAGGTTATTCATTTTATATGTTGGGGACATGAAGAAATAGAGATACAATATTGCATATGTAATATGTGGATTGCAGATATATTTTCCAACCTTCTTGGTTCAAACAAGATCATGTATAATTTAGAGATAAGATTGGTGTAATGTCTATTATGTTGAAATAATGCCAAAATGGGGAAGATATTCTATTATTCCAATACCACTGATACCACTGATAGGTATAACTCCCGATTTAATATTATTCCAATGCTAATGCATTCATTTATACATTGCATGTGGTGGTTGAGCTTCATCAACCTTTTCACCTTCCTATGTAACTATTCAGCTTCCTACATAACTATTTATTTATTTATTTACAATATATAATCCCAACGGATTATATTCTAACAATCCCCCTCTTATACGAAGGGGTGTTCGTAAGTCCGAGCATGTTTCTGAATCTTTCAAACTTTTCTCGTCCAAGCGCTTTGGTGAAGATGTCTGCAACTTGATCATTTGTGGAACAATGTCGAAGATGGACTGTCTTGGCCTCTACATGATGTCAAATCAAATGATACTTTGTGTTGATGTGTTTGGTTCGATCATGGAATCTAGGATTCTTAGCCAGCTTGATTGCAGAAGTATTGTCGACCAATAATAGAGTGGAATTTTCTTGTTTTTCTTGCAAACTTCAAGTATCTTCCTGAGCCATACTATTTCTTTCGTTGCTTCAGCTGCAGCCACATATTCTGCTTTTGTTGTTGAATCTGCCAGAACTGACTGTTTACGTGATCTCCATGAGACAGCTGCTGATCCAAGACTCATAGTGTATCCAGAAGTTGATACTCCTGTCTCCTTATTGCCATCAAAATCTGAGTCTGAGTACCCAATAAGTTTGAAGTCATCCACTTTAGAGTACTTGAGTCCAACGTCTTGAGTCCCCTTCAAGTATCTTATAACTCTTTTTGTAGCTGACCAGTGTCCTTCACAAGGTTTATGCATGAACCTTGAAAGTATGCCAACAACATAAGAAATATCTGGTCTAGTTGTTGTAAGGTAGATAAGACTTCCTACAAGTTGTCGATACTTGGTCGCATCCTCAAATTCTTTTCCTTCTCTTGATGTGAGCTTCATTTTCTGTTCCATTGGAGTAGATATAGGGTTGCATTCTGTCATGCAAAATTTGTTTAGTAGTTCTACAACATATTTTTTCTGAGATAGGAATATGTACTTAGGATTCTGAGTGACTTCAATTCCTAAGTAATAGTGGAGATGTCCCATATCTGTCATTTGAAAGATCCTTTTCAAATCTTTCTTTATGGATGCTATATAGCTCTCATTGTTCCCTGTCATCAAAAGATCATCTACATACACCACAAGATACACAACAGATCTTCCAACTTTCTTTATAAACAGTGTTGCATCATCAAGATCAAAATGTTCGAAATTTAACTTCAAAAGATGCTCGGCTAACTTTTCATACCATGCGCAAGGCGCTTGTTTTAGGCCATACAAGGATTTGACAAGCTTGCATACCTTTTGTTATTTTCCTTTCACAACAAAGCCTTCTGGCTGAGACATGAAGACATTCTCTTTCAAGTCTCCATTCAAGAAAGCAGTCTTCACATCCATCTGATGAACTTTCCACCCTTTCTGAGCAGCTAAAGAGAGTAAGGTTCGGATGGTAGCCCATTTTGCTGTAGGAGAAAATTTTTCTTCATAGTCAATTCCTTCCTTCTGTGCATAGCCTTTTGCTACAAGCCTCGCTTTGTGCTTGTCAAGTGAGCCATATGATCTATATTTGTTCTTATACACCCACTTGCAGCCAATTGGTTTGGTTCCAACTAGAGGGTCAACCAGCTTCCAAGTTCCATTCTTCATGAGTGCATCATACACATTCTGCATAGCTTCTTTCCACTCAACTCGAGTAGAAGCTTCTTCAAAGGAAGTTGGTTCAAAGTTAGCAGATAAATTAAATTCACAATCAAATGATACATCCATGTCATCACCTGAATTATATGCTCCTCCTCCATCTTCATGTCTTTTCGAACTTCTCGTTCCCGTCTTTCCAACTTCATCTGGATGGATAGTTTCAAGTGTCTTTGTGGCCCATTTAGGAATCTTCTGTGATGGTCCTAGTCGATCAGCTGGTGGTGCTTCATCATTGATTGAGAGTCTTTCAATTCTCTCAATCACATCATCTAGTTGAACCTCTTGTTCAAGTGAAGTAGCAGGAACTTCTTCATGTGGGGGAGTTGGTGCTTCATATGGAAATTCCAAAGGTTGATCCAGAATAGGAATCCCCCCTTCAAGGTTTGGAATTTCATATTCATTTTCAGAATATGTCTTTGGATGAGGATAACTTTCCAAATGATCAAGCTGTCTCTCAATAGACTGGTCATTTTTATTAGTCTCAAGAAAAATGACATCTCTGGAAATAACAAATTTCTTGTTTACCTCATCATACAGACGGTATGCCTTAGAGTATTCTTCGTACCCCAGGAAAATACATTTTCTGCTTCGAGCACCAAGCTTGTTTCTTTGCTCGTTTGGAATCAAGGCATAACATGTGGAACCAAAAACTCTGAGATGCTTGATTGAAGGGAGATGGCCAAACCACATTTCATGTGGAGTCTTGTTATCAAGAGCATTTGAGGGACTTATATTTATCAAATAGGCTGCACATTTTACTGCATCACCCCAAAACATTAGTTTTACATTCTTGAAAAACATCATTGAGCGAACCATATTCATTATGGCTCTATTCATTCTTTCTGCTACACCGTTTTGTTGAGGATTGTAGGGAACGGTAGTCTGATGTGCAATTCCATGTTGGTGAATATAATCTTCAAAAGCATTTGAAGTGTATTCTTTCCCATTATCAGTACGAAGTGTACCAATTTTTTATTGTGCTTGTTTTTCTATCAATGCATGAAAGTCTTTGAATGTTTGAAATGCTTTTGATTTTGTCTTTAAACAGTAAATCCAGCACATTCTTGAGTAGTCATGAACAAATGTCATAAAATACTTATTCCCATTTGCAGAAGGAGTTGGCATTGGGCCACATAAATCAGAATGCACTAGTTCTAATTTCCTACTTGCTCTGAAATTAGATTCATGGAATGGCAGCTTACTATGTTTCCCTAATATACATGCATCACATTTTTTCTTCTCTTTGCGAATGGTGGGCAAACCAAATACACCATTCTTTCTCAACAAACGAAGACTGTTATAATTTAGATGACCAAATCTTGCATGCCACAATGAACTAGATGACAAATTACCTTCTCCATGCTGTGAGAGGTAGGCATAGTTCTGAACTCTTGCAGATGAACCCTTTAGCTTCAGCAGCTTCCCATCTTCGTATCCAGTCATGATGACTTGGTTGTCAGAGGACTTTCTTATTTCTATGATTCCATCAAACATGTGGATGGAATGGCCTCGCTATCGAATCTCCACCAAGGACAGCAGGCTTCTCTGCAACTCTGGAAGATAGAGAACGTTCTTCAACAAGAAATCAGGGAATCCAGGCATCTTCAGTCGAATGGTGCCCATTCCCTTTGGTTTAAGACTTGACTTATCTGCAAAGTAAACTATGCCATCTATTGTTTCATTAAGTTCTTCAAAACAGTCTTTTCTAAATGTCATGTGTGATGTTGCACCAGTATCAAGCAGCCAACAATCTTTGTAAGATGAAAGTGAAGTCAGTTCATTAATTCCAAGATTACAATGTGCAACAATACAATGATCAGAATCAGAAGATTTACTAGCATCTTGGTTTTTACTGTCATCTTTATTCTGGTTATTCTTGTCTTTGATGGAGTCCCACGAAGCCCAACACTGATCTGATGTGTGCCCAGTCTTTCCACAATGCTTGCACTACAAATCTGATCTTTTGCTGAAGTTGTTTCTGCCCCCTCTGCCTCTGAAGTTTCTTCTTCCTCTACCTCTCTTAGATGCTATAGATTGCATCTTTTGCAACTGCTGGTGTAATTTACAATAATGAACTTAATATGACAAAGAGAAAAACAATAACCTTGTAGGTCTACAGTCTCTGCCAAGGTGATTTACAATAAGTTCATTTACAGAGAAAATATGCTGTCAATAAGTTCATAAGCAAATAATTCACCACTGATGATGGTGAGGGAGAGGCACAGCTCTCAAAGAAACACAGGATTAGAATGCTTTCAACGCATCTCCATGTAATTTACTTTAGAGTGTTGTTTACATGGACAATTCAAATCTTCTTATGAAAAATTACAATAATACCTCAATACATTATCTTGGAACAGACTTGTAGCAGCACCCAGAGAAATGAGTTCTCTGTCAACACACCCAAAAGACTCCGCGCAGGCAGCTTCAAGAACTTGCAGCAGCAAAAAAATTGCTCAGTGGCAATATTCCCAATTGCACGAGCAGTCTCAATGCAATCAATACCAACAAAACAACATATAGCTTTCACAAGATTCTTCAATGTATGATATATCGGTCAGCATACATGATTCTTCAATATTCAGCATAATATCAGTCAGCATATCAATCACAATATATCAGTCAACATGATATACAGCATACATTATTATTCAGCATAAAAGATATATATCAGTCATTCTCCACACAGCATATATATCAGTCACTCTCCACGCAGCATATATACAACTCTCCACGCAGCATATGGAATTCGCAGCCTTCAATCTTCAACGTAGCCTTCAATCTTGAGTGGATACTTAGCAATTTCAGTTCAAGGGAGGAAATCGCAGCACTTCACTTTCAATGTATTTGTATTAGGGTTTCGAATCAACGAGGCTTCAGTTAGCAGCAATTACACAGCATCTCTTCACAACGCAGTCTCAAATCGCAGTCTTCAAAAAAACGTGAATCTTCACCGTAGTCTTCAGTCACTGTGCTTCTCCACTCAATGCAACATGTTCATTCTTTTTGCAGGTCGCAGATGTGATGGGAGTGGCACACGACCCTCTCAAGGCAGATTGCAGTCACAACTTGAAAATGTGAATGAATCGGAGTGCTAAAGGCCACAAGGAACCAGAGGGAGACAGAGAGAGAAAAACACCAGGCAGTAAGCTTTCAACGATGGCGGCAACGGATTCCGTTCAGTGTTTTGGGGGGGTCACCATTTCGTAGTGGCGTAGGACGGAGGCGCCGAAGTCGTGTAGTTGGAGAAGGCTTTTCTTATCGCCATTGTCCTCAATTACAGTCAGGATCCCGCTTACCGTCCTGAAAGCCTCCGCGCAAAGCTTTCCCTCCAACCTTTTTTTGCGTTCGTGAACTTGGTCGACCTTCAACATGTCAAATGAAATGCGGGACAGGTGTCTGAGAGGATCTGAACATCTAGTAAATTCCGGCGAGCACCGTTCCAGATGCCTGTGCTTTGGTCGAAAGAAGACGGCCGTGGCCATAACTTACTGCAAGCGGGGCCGAGGAGATCGCACTAGGGTAGTGGTGCGGCTAACATGAATGTAGGTACGAATTTAGGGTTTGTTGGTACCAGTGCTATCACCAACACACAGACACGCAAAGATGGAATACCAACAACCAGAGGTGAAGAGAGGAATTTGGGCAGCGTGTAGGTTTGAGAGACGCTAGCAGGTCTGGATATGTAACGCACACAATGAATGCACTGGCAGGAGAAATGCATGCAAATGGTAGACTGACGGAGCAGGCAGTCTGGCAATGGACTGGCAAGCAGAATGCCGGGACTGAAATGCAGCAGGCAGGAGTTATGACAAATAGCCAAGCTCTGATACCACTGATAGGTATAACTCCCAATTCAATATTATTCCAATGCTAATGCATTCATTTATACATTGCATGTGGTGGTTGAGCTTCATCAACCTTTTCACCTTCCTATGTAACTGTTCAGCTTCCTACATAACTATTTATTTATTTATTTACAATATATAATCCCGACGGATTATATTCTAACAGTACTTATTATTAGATTAGTATTGTCCCTCCCTTCTGGAGATGTTGTTCCTCTGATTATGGATGTCATTGAGGTAAATGGTCATGTAAAATTATTGAGGTTAAACCTCCATTGTAATTCGGATCAATAGTACCCACAAAGTTCTGGTTAAAGTTGTTGTTGTTTCTCCCTAGGAAAGTCGGTCATGTTAGAGAGGTGATGTCAACCTTGTTGGGTTATTAGACTTCCTAGTTGATGTGTATAAATAGGTGAGGTGCCCTCCTCATTTGGACACACTCAAAACTCAAGCAAGTTCGCTAGAGAGAGAAAGAGAAGTCCGTCTAGAGGAGAAGAAGCAGTCTATCTTAGTCTTGTGGTCTTACATTGTATTTGGTTGGATTCTATATCAATGAAATTTTGTTGGGTTTTCTCCCCCACGAGGGTTTCCAAGGATAAAAATTTGTGCCTTCTTTGTCTTCTTGTGGTTGTCATTCTTTCAGTGATCTTCTTATTGTTGGGAATAAAACTTTTAAAAATCTAACATAGTATTCTATTAAGGAAAGGTTATAAAGAGTCATAACTATTGTTTTAGTTGGGAGGGTCAATCCTTTGATTGAAAGGGTTATTTCTGAAGGCTAGGGTTTAGGGTTTAATATTAGTAGGTTTTAATACAATGTATTCTAATCTACTATTGGTTGATCATTATGATGATTATCCATCACAATTTGACTCTGTTGGCCAGTTTGTGGGACATGTTTCGTTCCTCTATGGATCTTTCTGTAGCTTCCGAGGTTGGGTAATTTGATAGTTTATCCCTTTAGTCCGGCCAATTTGAGGTATGTGAAGTTGATGAAGTGTCACATCTGGTTAGTCTTGACTTAGTTTGAGATGGTATGGTAGATCCATCTCCGACTTAGGGAACTGTTCTTGTTTCAACAACGGTTGTCTCTTGGGGATTGTCACACGAAAGCCAAAACATGGGAAGGATTGGATGATGCTCCTTGGTGCAGTGCACTTGAGTTCCCCTATGATTGTGGTCCTGATGGATTTCACTTGGATTATCGGCGGGGTTTTGTGGGTGAAATATTAGAACTCAACGACTTTATTTTCCAATATTTTTGGTCTCTAGTGGCTACTGCTAAAAAGTGTCAAAAGGTGGTTCACTCCCAAGGAGGTGGGTTGTCTTTGGTTGCTGGTGAAGGTGTTAGCATCATGGATATTGTAGATTTTGATGGTCATGCCCTAGTTGGGAAGTTTTATGGGATAAGGGTCATTTTGGATTTAATTTTTACTTGGGAACTGGAACATTGCGCTCATGTGGTGGATTACTAGGTCATTCACTCTTTCACCTAGGGTTGGTTCAACTTTTCCTTCCGATAGAAAGAGGATTTGAAGAGTATTGTTTAGTGTTGATAGTAATTAGAGAAGAATATGTTATTTTGGATGGGTCATAGTCTTTGTTCTACCCTTTAGCACAATCTGAATCAAAGGGTGGTATTTACTCCTCTCTTAGCCTTGGGAGGGGGGGTAATACTTGCTAAGACCATGGACACAACCCAAGGACTTTGTGGTGTTGGGGTGGCTTGGTTTTCACGCGTCAAGAAATCATGTGGTTCCCAACGTGGGAATAATGTATACCATTAAACATGCATAAGAAAGGGTTGTGTGCGAAGTTTGTCATGGTCAACAAATGCTTATTTCAAGGGTCCTCAAAACAGGACAAACCCCTAAACAAGTGCCCAAATGAAGGTTATGTCTGTGAACAAGAAAATTATAAGAGGGAAATCCAAATACTTGTCCCTCAAAGCATCTAATTGATCAAGAAAATCTATATTTGATATTGCTTCAAGAATCTATGGGTAGGGGGGTTTTGGTGGTGTTAGACCTCTGTAAGCAGTTTGGGGGTTGGGACTTTCTTGCCTTGGATTCTGAAGGTATTTAGAGAGGAGTCGTCATTACTTTCAATAATTATTTAACTCTATCTAATTTGCTTTGCAATTCACTTTGGACTTTGTATGGAACTCTTTAATAAAGAATTGGATCACCCCTTTGCGGTGCTCAATCTTTATGGGTCATTCAAGGGAAATTAGTCCTATTGGGATTATTTTTTTCTCTTATAGTGTTTGAAGGTGAGTAATATTATCATTGGTGGGGGACTTAACCTAACTATTAGTCGAAAAGAGATTTGGGCCTCTGTAGCCTAGGAGGACAAGTTAACACAGTATTTTGTTGATAAGTTTGAGGAGGTTAGTTGGATTGATGTGGCACGAATTCAAATTCGGTGAACATGGTGTAGCAAACTAGCTGGCTCGAGGGTTGGAAAAGCGTTTAGATAGGCTTTTAGTTCATAATAGTTTAAAGTAATCGATGGAGTGATGTTGTCCTTGGGTTGGTTACATTTGTTTTTTTATCATTTCCCTATATTCTTAGAGATCAGTGAAATTGAAACCAATACTGGGGCACATTTTAAATATAACGCAGACTATTCCAAGGAGGTTGAGTTGCAAAAGATTGTTCAACGGACTTGGAATCATATCGATTGAGTTTGGGTGAAAATGATGGGGTTGATCTCACCATATCATTATGTATTCTTAAGGAAAAGGTAGCAAAGTGTGATCATGACTTTCATCATAAGAGATATTCTCTTCTCTCAAACATTTCCTTAAGACTCGTCAAGAGGGTTTGGTCGAATAAATTGATAAGGTGAAGATAATTGGGTTAGAGAAAAAGAAGGATAATATCTTTAAGGGACAAGGAGATAGAATGGCATCTCAAAATTCAAGCACTATGGCACAAATTGGGCGACCAAAACAGAAAATATTTCAAGAATTTTTCCAGAATTGGGAGGAATATATATTATTTGGGACTTACTCAACAGGGAGGGGCATATAGTGTGTGGGTTTCAAAATCTAGACTGGTTGAGGGTAGAGCATTTTTAAAACTATTTTTAAGGAACCAGACATAAACAATCTAGAGGAGGTTCTTCATTTGGTAGTGCACTTCCCTCAACTAATGGATAATGATGATAATGAGGATCACTTCTTCTCTATGGACAAAGAGGAGTTGTGGTCTATCCTCCATACTTTTCAGAAAGATAACAGTACAAGGTCGAAAGACTAGATTGCTGAATTTTTCATTGATTTCTTTGAGATACTTGGTAGTTGGTGGCAACTTATTGATAGTTGTGGAAGAGGTGTGGGCGACTAGTATGATGCCCCGCTGCTTCAATTCTACATTTTTGGCATTAATCCCTAAGGTGGATCGACTAGAGATAATTCATACTTTCAATCCCATTCAGGGTGTAACTGCATATAAAATATTGTGTCGAAAGTGATCATGGTTTTCCTTAATCCTATCTTATCAAGGATGGTATCAATAGAAAAGTTTGGTTTTCTCAATGGGAAACTGATTCATGAAGCTATTGGCTCAATGCAGGAGGGATTTACACACTACGAAGATTGTCAATTTTCCTACCTCAATTATTAAATTGGACTTGTCAAAAGCCTATTATTGAGTCTCCTAGTTTTATATGTGGCTTCTTCTATTACAGGTTGGTTTCAGTTTGGATATTGTGTGATGGATCATGGGGTGTGTAGCTTCCTCATCATTTGTTGTATTAATTAATTGTTTGGGGTCTAATTTCTTTTGGCCATCCTATGGTTTGATAGAGGGATTTCCTCTGTCTCCCTATCTTTTCCTCTTGGTTGTGGAAGGTCTAAGCCAAGTTATACTAGTAGTGAGAAGGAATAGGTATATATTGGGAATTAATTTCGGAGCACCATTGAATCACATGTTATTTGTAGACTACAATCTTATTTTCTATTTAAATACTTTGAAGGAGGGAAAACATTACATGGATATCATTGATTTATTCTCATTGGATACAGGCATGGAGAACAGTATTGGTAAGTCTAATTTGTTTAGTATTTATGATCTAGTGCTGAGGGGGGGATTTTTGGGAGAATTTTTTCCTCTTTCTAGTGCATAATTAGAGGATGGTAGCAATTACCAAGGGTATTTTATTAAGGAAAAAAAATATGGCAAAGTTGATTGGTCCTAGATAATTTCTAAGGTCGAAAAGAGAGTCAATTGTTGGTGCAATTGTTAGCTTTCATGAGGTGGTCATTTGGAATTAGTCAAGTCTATGTTGGAGGTTATCCTAGTTTATTGACAATTGATGCCATATATTCGAGAGATACACTTGACAAGAACTGACAAGTTTGCTTCAATTTATTATGGATGGGTAGTTGTGACTATCGAGGGTCTCATCTTTCTCGTTGGAGGATTATAGCTTCCCAAAAAGATCAAGGTGGTTAGGGGATAAAAAAAAAATTATCTTCAATCGTGTTCTTTCTATTAAATCGTTATGGAATTTTTTTGACCTACGATAATCTTTTGGGATGGATTTTGATTCTGAAATATATTGTTCTAGGCACTAATATTGATTGGATTAGATGACACAATAAGTCTATTTTTTGGTCTCGAACCAATGGAAGGCGCTCACACATGTCTTCCTAATCCTTGGACAATTTCTCACTTGGCAAGTTGGCTTTGGTTCCATGATACAAGTAGGGGTGGAATTGATTATGGGTTGTGGTGAGGCCATCAAGATTTCGGATGATTTGGTCTATCACTTTTAAGAAAGGGGTCCGCTACACATTAAATAGGTTCATGAAATATGCTCATATTGACCTATGGAACCAAGATTGGCTCTAGTCCCATGATATTGGCTTAGAGGGGGCTTGGGTAGTAAGTTGGGATGGGTTCATGTTAGATCTCTACAAGGCCCACATCATATTAAATGAGCAAGAGGATGAATTGGTATGGGTCTATAATAGCTCTACGGGATAATATGATGAAGCTTAGTTACTTGGCGTTTTCGAATAGAAATATGCAAGGGGCTTCATGGTGGTGGCGAAAGCTTTCGAACTTAAGGGTGTCCCCAAAGTGTACTTTATTCCCATGGCTTGTTTTGAATAGGTGTGTTTTGACTTGGGAACGATTACAGTGGCATAATAAGCATGGTCCAAGTATTTGCATGTTATGTCAAGCTAGTAAGGAGGCTAATGATCATCTTTTCCATGTTGTACTAACTCGAAGTAGGTGTGGTTGGAGCTTGAGGAGCATTTGAGGTGGAACCAATTATGGATTAAGGACTTGACTATGGCTTGACTTGTTGGATTTTTCACCTACTAGGATCTTAAGATAGTTTGATCTCTCACTTATGCACAATGCAACCATTTTCAAGGGAAAGTTGGAGAGGCGTCTCAATCTCTCCCTTTATTGGTCATTTGGGGTCTTTGGCTCACATGCAACGTAGCCATTTTCAAGGGAAAGTTGGCTCCAACTTTCAAGATTACTGCACAAGTCATTTTTCTTTGGCTTGAAATTTGAAGCCACAATGAGTCATTGGAGAATTAATTTTCAATAAGGATTTTGCACGGAGTTATTTTGATGGAGTATGTCAGGGTGAGGGGTGATTGTGTGGGATTGGATTCACCCTCTATATAGTGGATGAACATTATTATACTGGTAAGGTGGCTCTTGGTCATGACACCAATAATTTGGTAGCATTTATAACCCTTTTTTCTTTGTTGAAATTGGCTTTTGAGTTGTACCTTGAGAAATTATAGGTTTTCAAGGACTCTTCAATCACCATTCGATGGATGAAGGGTGAAATACAGGTCAAGGATATTGGTAGCAACCACTAGCCTTGAATGTGTTGGATATCAACTCATAGTTTAGCAAGTGGTTTATTTTCATGTTTTCTATGAACATAATATTGTTGTGGATCTATTGTCAAAGCATTCTTTAACCTTTTCCCCTGGTCGTGTCCTTGTTGATGAAATGAGGGATGATCATATAGTCTCAAGTAGACTTTTGGATGTTTAAGAGAGGCACTTGGATATATTAGGTTTGTTTTTCCACGCAATTATGTTGTTTTTTGCTAAAACATTTTTGGGTTGTATTGAAAATTTTATGATGGAAATTGTATGGATTTTTAGGGATCTATTATGTCTTTCATTTCAGACACTATGCTTTGGCACCTGAAAATTGTAATGTATTTTATTCTTAAATAGAAACTACATTTTTTTAGTAGAAAAGAAAAGTACTATTTTAGTTATTTAAATTTAAAAAACACATATTAAAATAAAATCAATATATTATGATTGTAAATTATCTTATATTTTTTGTAATATTTGGAACTATATTATATACACAAATTCAAAAAAACAAATGTCACCGAGCCATCCAACCACAAAGGGTCTAAGCAAAGAGTTTTCTAAAGGGTTGCATGTTGAGAGCAAGAAACTAGAGCAAAGACAAGAGTTCTAAAAACTAAAATGCAAAGGGTTTACCCCCACAGGCCAAGGTTTATGACCAAAGAAAATTAGAAGGACCAACAATTTAAAAACCTGAGACAAAACTAAATGAGGTAAGAAAAAACCCGGGGATACATGATATCAAGATGGGGTCACGGTTGGGTTATTCATCATCGAAGTTGTCGATCGATGGAGTTTGGTTTCCAACTATTGAGTGACGTTCAACTTTCAGGCTCGAGGGTTCGCCTTGAAGATGGTTGAGATTTGGTTATCAGTGGAAGATGAGGCCATAATGAAGCATGGTGGTAAAAAGCTTGTTGAAGACCTTGCTCGTAAACTCATGTTCCATAGCATTGAGCTTGGCAAAAAAATCCATCTATGCCCTTTCTAGACGTCGAGTCCAACCCTCTAGATGGTCCATTCTTTCTGCTAGGAAAATGTCCCGATTATCTTCCTGAAGCTTGCCAACTACATTCTCCATGATGGCCTGATCTAGTATAAATCCTTTGTATACCAAAGAAGAGTGAGGATATTAATGTATTGAGTTTCTTGCGAATGAGTGGAGCCCGGTTCCTCCATCAGTTGCCCCATATAGGCTATGAGTTCTTCTATCTTAGGACAACTAATATTGCTTTGAAGACAAACCTCCATTACACCAAGACAATGACGAACCTCCATCCCTAGAACATGCTAGAAAAACTAGCTTTAGATTTTTCTTGCTCTACCATTACTCGTGGCATGTGGGATCGACTGATGCCAGCAAATTGCTTATGCTCAGTTCTCTTCACCCTAACCATGACTGCACCAGAGGGAAGTCCCAAAGTCTAAATTGAGAGATCAGCCAGAGAATTGTGATTTTCCCATAAATGAATACCACACCATCTCTCTTGATTGTCTGAGAAGTAAATCCAACCATGGTTACCTATAGGATAATAAAAACACCTGACCATTTCATTATGATTGAAGCACAAATGTATTTCCAAGGGCGGTGAACTTGAGTCGAGGCAAAAGTAGTAAGTTTCAATATGGCCTTCAAATTGTTGGATATGCACCGATACAAACTAGAGTGCTGGTGGTATCTTTGTGGGAGGGAGAAGGACTTTCCACCTCCTACATTTACTTCTCGAATGAAACCCTAATGTACCTGATGATGGCTATGTTCTGTGCAACCGCCAAATGGAGGCCACCTTGTGCCACGAGTTTGCCTGCCAAGACTCATGTGGGTTGACTTGTCACCCCAAACACCCAGCCTGGGAAAAATTATCTTAGATTTTTAATTAGTTTCTAATTAAGCAAAATATAAAAAAGTCACAATTTCCATGTACTTAAATAACTTTTGTAAAAATAATACATTTACCCTAAACTTTTAATTAGGCTCTTAATAAGTGGAATATGAAGAGTTGTAGTTTGTTAATATATTCACATAAATCACGTATCAAGTGGAATATGAAAAGTTACGTTTTTCATATATCGCATAAATTACGTATAAGTGGAATATGAAAAGTTACATTTTTCGTGTAATCACATAAATCACTATAGTGAAAAGGTAAGTCGATGATACTCAAGTTGTTGTCTCATTTTGTTGATGTGGTTGTTGTATGTATTTTTATTAATTAATTTTAAATTCAAAACTATATTAAATTAGAAGGAACACCCTTTGTGTGGGAGAGAGAGAAAACAATTCACTAGTACAAGACATTTTATAATAGGCATAAATTATTAAGTATATATTTTAATTCTAAGTATTTTAAGAAAAATAATAAGAGAGCAGTGTTTAAAATTTATTAATGTGTTTAGTTTGTTTCAAACTATCGACATTAGGGAGGTCTAATATATGTGAAGAGAGGACCTTTTTTAAAAATCTAATGGAATTAGTAATTGGATGGGATTATATAAGCAGAATGTAGGTTCAAATTTGGTTGGATACCACTATAAATTATAGGCTATTGTTAGCAACTTGTGTTACAACACTTAGAAAGGGTTAAGATGTATTGAGGCGCACCCAAAGGGACCTCTCTCTCAAAGGCGTCTACCCTTATAGCCTTATCACAATGGTCAATGTCTCCTTTGGGATTTGAACTGAGGTGGAGAGTAAAACTCACCTCACCATTAAAGTTGTTGCCCCTTGACTTGAGAGGGTACTTGTTAAGAACATAAATGTAAGATTCAACCAAGGTAAGACTTAGATCATACCATCAGGAGCCATGGACTCTAGGAAGCCCATATTGAACATGATGAAGGTTTGGTTGAGATTTTGTTTTAATTCAATGCTATGAAGGGTAAACATCACATACAAAACAAACAACAATGAAAAACGAGTATGACAATGAAATTAGAAAGGAACAACCTCATTAACAATAAAATCTCCATTATCAAAAAGCTATTGTACTCATTTTGGCACATTAAAACTATGCAAGGGATTACATTATATATCATGAGACTAGTCATTTTAATATTCAATAAAAAAGACTACGAAAAGACGTAATTATTGTAATTATCCAAACTTTTAAATACTTAAATTTGTTCCAAACAAAAAAAAAACATTTGCAAATATCTCGAATGAATGAATATATACAACATTCTCACTCAATTGAAGATTCACAATGGATGGAAAACCAACATTCACATTAAAGTATTTCGTTCATAATGCATTGACCATGTCATACATCTCAAACACAAAAGCCTGATTAGTGTTCTCCATATGGATCCAAGACCCCAATCTTCTTCACATATCCAAGGGAAAACATCAAACCATAAAAGGCCCTCTTTTGCATAAATATTAGGCAACTCAATCTCATGATCAAGGGTTAAGTATAGCCTCTTTGCTGACTAGGATCAAATCCTTCATTATCACCTGTAGTCTTATGCAACAATTTTAAAGTTTCTCCCACATTAACCTATGATAAATTCAAAATAGAGAATTAACTTCTATTTGATCCATGGCAACATGCACATCTTCCTTTGAGAAAAAATCCTAGCATTTCCTAAAGCCTCCAAATTTCTCCCAGTGTAAGCTCAAGCATATGATGCCATGAGGAAACATTTTCTTCTGCATCATCCCCTAATGTTGTTGTAGTGATTGGTACTAACAATGCTATGTCCAATTCATCATCTCTCCACTCTCAAAACCTCCAATGGAAGGAGGCATTAAAACACTTATATAGTTGCTCGCAGGGGTGTATCTTAATCGTTGATTCACTTTATATGAAGGACTTGTTGTAAATGGATATCACGAGTTCAAATCACCCCGGATTACCCGTGCCCCATGCTTGTGGGCAGTATGGGTGCACCTAAGGGTAGAGTGGTAACAGACGGTATTGGACCCCTAGACCCCATGTCACACGAGTACCATCTCCATCCCAGATGCCAAATACCCTAGTTACAAAAAAAACACTTATATAACCACCCATGCCATAAAGCGCATTGATGCCAATGCATACCCTTAAGGCCCATAGCATGCTTTAGGGGAAGCATCAACAATGAGAGGCATCATCCATGTCTTTTGGTAGCATCCTTCTTAGTCCATCTTAATCTCCCCTCCATGGCCCTATGGTATTAACAAGTCGTTGACAACTCTAAAAAAATTACCCTCTCAAATGGGGCCAACAGGAAAATTACCCCCAATACTTTGAATAAAAATCATGCCCACACCCTCCAACATCACATCATACTCGTCAATAGAAATAACCAAATACCCCAATGGCCTTCCATTGGTTAGTAGGCCTCCATTTTTTCATGGGCATGAGTTCTCCCATGATATCCAAATAATCCACATTGCGCTATGTATAGGTGGAGACCATTGACTTTCCATATAGGGTATATGAACCACACAATATTGTAAATTCTCTTGTTTCATGTTAACAAAAAGAGGGGCCTTGGAATTATTGATGAAACCCCTTCAATTTGAATACAATGTCTCACCAACAATTTGCCTTATATGTCATGGCCATCAACTCGAAGTAACTCTCCACAAAACCAAGCTTCAAACATGACTACCAACAACTTCAACCCCTCATATTGCCAATAGGAGGAACTATGTGGCATCACAGGTGTTGTCCTTAAGAAAATGTCAACATTGACCAAAATGGAGAAGTAGGGCCTCTACCCCCTACGGTGGTCTTCATTAGTTTCTTCATGAAAACATTCAACCACAAAATTTTCTCTACCTCCCACCAAAGGGCAATTAAACTTTAGGGGATTGTCAAAGACTATAGGTACACCATTAAGCCTCACACTATCAACCATTCCATTCACTTCTCTTCTCTCAAAAAAATACTACGCCCACATCTTGCACATGCACCCACAAGATGAATTCCCTCTTCTTGTATGTTTCCTTGGCACATACAATGAAGGATAAATGGATCATGTTCTCAAGGTGCATATTAATACAAAAAGGGATTCACTCCACTATGGCAATATAAGCACAAATATACAACATGGAATGTATATACATAGATATCTGATAGTGCATACCTATGCATACATTGTCATCATAGAGATATGCACTTACTTGGTTTGGTGCTTATCCCTTGTTACCCTTTTAGGCTTCTTCAATGCTATTAGGATGGGCCCATGGTATATCCTACAAACAATGCAAGCCAACACTCCACGGATCTCAATTGTAGGAGAGTCTTAACATTTTCCTACACATAACAATCATTATTCCATGTTAAAAATATTGCAAATTGAAATTAAAAACTATCAATAAAAAACAACACATATACAACAAATAGTGACACAAAAGTACAATGTTCCCAATATTAAAATAGAGAAACCTTTTCAATAAGGAAGAACTTCACTATCAAAAGCTATTGTATTCATTCATGTGTATTGAAACCATATAAGATATCACATTATATATAATAAGATTTGAGTTCCAATCCTCATTTAAAAAAAATATGAATATTAAAATAACATATTTTAAGATTAAAAAACACATTTACAAATATCCCGAGGGAACAAATATTTACAACATAAAAGACATCAAGTATCAATGGTTAATGTCTTGTAGTAATGAATGCATGAGATCACATCTTTACTACTTTATGTTTCGAAAGGACCCAATTATTAGCTGCAAGAACTTTTGATATGGATTAGAATATTTGGTTACATCCTCCACTTCCCTCAAGGCTGTGATTCAATGTTGAAGATGGTGGTGTGTTTGGCCATGGTCACCCTTTGGTATTTCACTTCCATGAGTAATATGGTTTTGCATGCCACTTATTCATTATCATAGTAAATATTGCACTCTCCTCAATGGGTTGGGATTCAATGGTGAAGATGGTGGTATGTTCGGCTAGGCGTAAATATATGCACTCCTCCATGGATTGCAATTCTATAGTGAAATGGTGGTATGTTTGGTGCTTACAATTTTGTAGGAGAGTCTTAACATTCTCCTACACATAACAGTCATGATTCCATGTTAAAAATATTCCAAATTTCAATTAAAAGCTATCAATAAAAAACAATATATACACAACAAACAGTAACACAAAAGTACAATGTACCCAAGCTTAATATAGAGAAACCTTTTCAAGAAGGAAGAACTTCATTATCAAAAGCTATTGTATTCATTTGTGTTTATTGAATCCATATACGAAATCACATTATATATAATAAGATTTGTCTTTTCAGTCTTCATTTAAAAAAATACGAACATTAAAACAACATATTTTAAGATTAAAAAAAGTACATTTACATCCCAAGGGAACAAATATTTACAACATAAAAGACATCAAGTATCAAGGGCTAATGTCTCGTAGTAATGCATGCATGAGATCACATATCTACTACTGTCGTTTTTGAAAGTACCCAAGTATCGACTGCAAGAACTTTTGATCATGGATGAGAATATTTGGTTACATCTTCCACTTCCCTCAAGGTTGCGATTCAATGGTGAAGATCGTGGTATGTTTTGCCATGGTCACCCTTTGGTCTTTCACTTCCACTAATAAGTAATATGGTTTTGCATGCCACTTATTCATTATCATAGTAAATATATGCACTCTTCTCAATGGGTTGTTATTCAATGGTGAAGATGGTGGTATGTTCAACCAGGGGGTGCAAATATATGTACTCCTTCATGGATTGTAATTCTATGGTGAAAATGGTGGTCTCTTTGATGGTTTTCCCTTGTTGCCCTTTAAGGCTTCTTCAACGTTATTACAATGGGCCCATGGTATATCCTACAAAAAATGCAAGCCAACACTCCACGAATCTCAATTGAAGGAGAGTATTAACACTCTTCTACATAAAGTAGTCATGAACCCATGTTAAAAATATTGCAAATTACAATTAAAAGCTATCAATAGAAAACAACATATACACAACAAACAATGACACAAAAGTACAATGTCCCCAAGATTAAAATAGAGAAACATTTTCAATAAGGAAGAACTTCACTATAAAAGCTATTGTATTCATTCGTGTACTGAAACCATATAAGAAATCACATTATAAGATTTGTCATTTCAATCCTCATTTAAAAAATATGATCATTAAAATAACAAAATTTAAGATTAAAAAAACACATTTACAAATATCCCAAGGGAACAAATATTTACAACATAAAAGACATCAAGTATCAAGAGTTAATGCCTCCTAGTAATCCATGCATGAGATCACATCTCTACAACTTTCAGCTTTAAAAGTACCCAAGTATTAGCTGCTAGAACTTTTTATCATGGAAGGGAATATTTGGTTACATCTACCACTTCTCTCAAGGTTGTGATTCAATGGTGAAGATGGTGATATATTTGGCCATGGTCACCTTTTAGTATTTCAATTCCATTGACAAGTAATATGATTTTGCATGCCACTTATTTATTATCATAGTAAATATATGCTCTCTCCTTAATGGGTTGCGATTCAATGGTAAAGATGGTGGTATGTTCTGTTAAATATATGCACTCTTCCATGGATTGTAATTCTATAGTGAAGATGGTGATATGTTCAATGAAATATATGCATTGATGCACTCCTCAATGGAATGCAATTCTATAATAAAGATAGTGATATGTCGAATGATGGCCACCTCCAAAAGTTTAATTCCGCTAATGGCTCAAAATTTTACCATTTATCACTTTGGTGCCAAACCATAAGTGACCTCATTCACTTGTCTCAAAGGACACCTATTAATCTGGTCATCCTTGGGAGTAAAACAATTTAAAACCATGTTTTTTCATTTTTTTCATCCATGACGTACCCCAACTTTCAAACAACATAAAAAGGGTTGTCAAATCCCAAACCTACTATCTGCATCATTTCCAACTGTTTTTGAACCGGTTTCCTTCTACATCGTGCAACGAGCAGACTTTTTTTCAAGGTTGCAAATCTTTAAAATTTGTACTTTTTATCGAACCTTCCCCGAAACTTGAAACTTGTCCCTCCGTATCATATCCCCAAACCATTGTGAAACATAAGTTTACGGCTTACCCAAGAGCCAAGAGTCACATGATCGGATTTCATTAGCTAAACATCGCTAAGAGAGACGTGATTCTATAATTGACTTGGGTTTAGAAGCCTAAGCAGCCCTATTGAAACACTTTCTACAGAAACTTCATATATTGGAATCAAACTTAAATTCCCACCCACTCATCGCACTGGAACAGAAAATAGGCAGTCCCTGTCAAGATATTAATCCCATTAATGCAAGGGCATCTACCTTTTAATTTTCTACGAGTTTCAATGTTGGGGAACTGCATTCACTGAATGTTCAAGCTTTGGATAAGATGCAAAATTTCTTCAATCTATCTGCTAGAAGAAATGATTTTTTATCAAGGCTTATTTGTCCGTAGAAGTTACTTAAGAAAAACACCGTAGGAATCACTTTTTTCGCTGAGTCTTCTTTAGTCATAAGAATGAACAAAGGATGGATGTCTGATGACACAAGAAATCATGCAAAGAGATGGTTTTGAATGCCTTGCTCATCCTTGAAAATCCATAATGATGCTTTCAATCTATTTATAAGATGTTCACTTTCTTTGGGTGATGTCTAGAGGCAAAAAGTGGATTTTTAAATGACACTGAATCTGACAATTTATTTAGGAAGATAATCCTTGCATGCCAGTCAAGATGGGATGTTCATGTAAATGCACTTGTTGTGTACAAAGAGATATCAAGATGTGGCTTAAGCTGTGAAAATCTTTGCAAGCTTGCGAGCATGTTATGTTGCACTATGTTCATTTGCTCCAGTTGGGCAACTGGAAATAGCATTTCTATGTACAAAAGTGCTTAAGCACTATGGATTCTTTGCCACTACTATTTGGTCTCTGGGCTTTAATTCTTTAATCTTTAGGAAGTGCCATTTGATTTTAGTGCACCAGTCCATTTCTAAAGATATCTTTTTATACTGTAACGAATATTAGAAAAAAATAAAATAACAATCATCCATTGTTGCATTCTCTGTATTTTGTATTTCCTTCTGATCTGGATACTAAGAAATATATTATCTTCATATATTTGTTACTTGCCTGATTAGCAAATAAATCAAAAGCGGCCACTCTACTATACTAACTTCCAAGAACAATCCGAAAAACGAAATAACCACAAGTTTTCTTTGATATTAGGGAAAAACACAATATTTGCAATCCACCAATATCATATGCAGCCATCATATGAGAAAGATCTTTCAGATTGATAAAATTTCCAGTGATATATTTGTATTGTGTAGAAAACACTCATCAGTTTTGCAGGATAGGAAGTAAAGTGATTACACATGAAAGGAAAAAGTAGTATACTTCTTCCCTCTTCAAAACTTACAAGCTTCAAAAAAAATGTTTTGGTCAGCATTTTAGAGCCGTTAGAATCTTCAATGACAGTTTATTTATAATCAGATCAAACTTAATTCATTACATATCACAAAAATCTTAATATTACTCACATCAAATATGCCACATCATTGCCAAAGTCTATGAATGTTGGCGCTAAACAGTAAACCTAAGAATGCCACCTGCATATTTTGTAATTAGATAATAACTAAACTCTATCCAACTAAAATGATATTTCAGTCCACTATGCAAATACATATCTCTATGAAGATGTTTGATACTCCTTTAGGAAGGATCTGATCCCAAAGGCAACACCCACAATCAGTAGAGGTACTATAAATTGAAGTAATTTCATGAAGAAGCTAGACTCATTATCCTTAATAACAGATGCTGGAATTTCTTTGAAAGCAGTCTTTTCTTGCTTGACAGTGGTGGTCTCCTTGATAGGAGTAATATCGCCTTTGAAACCCTCAAGAACACCAACCAGGTAGGTTTTCATCATGCCTTGTGCATCTGTGCTATGACCTACACTTTCAAAATCTTGGGTTGCATCTCCTCCTGATCAACCAGCACAGACACTGTTATCAAAATATTCAGTAGTAATGAGAAAAAATTCGAAAATTGCAACAAGTATTTCGCACAGGCATGGAAAATACATCCTTGGAGTTGGCTCTATAATGTGTGAACATAAACAAAATAAAGTATGGGGAATGACAGAAAGACAAACTGTGAAAGTTGAAAACAAACGAACTGAAATTAAGTGCAGTCTGCAATTTGCATCAGGGCATATATTGTTCATGTGCCTCACACATCTATGGGATTGACTCTTCATGGTAAGTATAAGAAATAGAATAGGAACTTTTGCAAAACAAACTCAAGGGAAGTCCATGATCTATATACTCGAGCATAGCTGACCATCGACCCTGATTGCCAATATTATCCATATACCACAAGAGAAGAACAAAAGAGGGAAAACATAGTTAACTGAGCTCCATAAAGAATCAAAGCAACAGTGTTAGTGCAAATGAAGACTCTGTCATCACCAGATTCTGTATATGACAAGCACTTTGAAATGACCCTCTCTAGAAAGCCAGACCTCAAAGATAAATCAATGCCAATACTATGGGTAGCTTCTAAAGCTATGCGCCTAATAAAATTGCACTTCACCATAAACGGTGGAGCCTATCTACTGTATATGCATGCCATGACTCTGCCATATTGATTCAGTCAACACGCCTTAAGTGATTCAAGGTCGAGGCACTTTGTTCTTGGCATTATTGTTAAGATTGCCAATATAGAATATATTGTGTGTGCATAGAAAAGAAAGGAGGAAGCCATTGAGTCCTAAATCTACTTTAAGTGTTCACTGCCATAGCCTCGTTGTGTGAGCATGCTATGACTTCATTAGGACAAAGTATGTAATTGAAACTCTGGGAAGCTCCAGCTTTTCCCCTGGATGCAGTTCACCATTGCAAACAGTGACTGAAATAGGCTATACACATTAAGCAAATAATCAAACTACATAGGTAACTAGGGAATTGGCCACTCATACAACGAAAACAGGGGTAATATAGGATGATATATAAATTTGACACAAAAAAAATGAAAAAAAAATGGGATTCAGCCGTCAGTTCTCACACTGGAGAACGGTTTGTCATAGGGGTCACAGGCTAATTGTAAAAGTAACTGAAAACACGAAGTAACAGTGATAAATCAAGCTGTCCCAGTGACTGAAAACCAGTGCTTGAGTTGGATTCTATATGTTGTGTGCATCTTGTGTGCAGCTAATGACTTTACAAGTTTTCAACGGGACACATAAATTAACCATAGAACATTAGATCAAACCCACTAGTAAGCGGCCAGTGATGGTAAGGAGCCACTGCAGACCTCCCAGGCCATGGTTACAATGTGGGTCCCTAAGAGGAATGGAGCTACATTTGGGCCGTGATCTTTGCCAGCTCAAACTCAAAACAAAATTAAAAAATGTCACTCGTGTACATATGTACCCACTGCAAACAAAAGCCACATAAGGAAGAAAACTACACGATCTGAAAAAATACAAGCGCAGATTCTTACCTGAAGCCTCTAAGAGGACCTCATCTCCTCCTGGGTGCTCTTCCAGAAAGTTAGTCACATCATAGACCTGTCATCCCAGGTCAAAATTATTTCCCTAAGAATACAACTAAAAGTCCCATAAAATACAAAAAAACAGTATGTTCAAGTAACATTGATTCAATCTACAGCACAGATCAAATGTCTTGAACATTGATTCAATCTACAGCACAGAGCAAATGTTGCACGAAACTAGCCCAAATCATGAAATCACCAAATCTCTCTGAGCTCCCCGTGAAAATCTACCTTATCCGTGAAAAACCCATCTCAAGAGAATCGTGATGCTGGAAATCAATACAGAAATCCTTAACAGGCAAAAGAAAAGAAGAATTACCCTGCCATCTATGACAAACCAGCAATCGGTTTTGCTCTTGTGGTTGGAAACCTGGTCCATGGTGAACACCTTGGCCTCCTCCATTGCTAAGGTCGCCTTCTTTTCCTCACAAGGCAAGCTGTTCTGAGCGGAATCAGCACGAACCCAAGTCAGAACAAAAGAGGATCCCGATACCCAGAGGGTTAAAAGAGTCAATACTATGAGCTTGGGAATCCCTTACCACAACTCTTATAGTGAATTTTGTCGTTTCCTGTGATTCGGTTTTCTTTTTCAGGAAGTTGGCTATATAAATGATTTCTTACCACCTAACCATATTCAAACACATTTATTGTAAAGGAAGGTCGCCCAAGAGGGTTGGAAGTTGGAAGTCATATAAATGATTTCCAACTACCTAACCAGATTCAAACACATTTATTGTAAAGGAAGGTCGCCCAAGAGGGTTGGAACTTGGAAGTCGTTGTGGGACTGACCTTGGAATTTATGCTGGGTTATGGTTGAGTGAAAATAATTAAAATAATTAATTGAAATTTAATTTTTAATATGTAGGATTTGGTTTGTTGATTAGGGTTGTATCGAAAGTAGTGGGTGTTCTTCCTGGGGAAGATGCTAGGTAAGTCCACTGTGAAGGAGATGGTTTTTGTTTGTTTTTAAATTTCCTATAAGAATTTTAGAATTTTGAAATTTTTAATAAATTTGAATTTAAGATAGATTTATATTTATTTATTGATTTTTAATATTTAATATAAATATTTTAGTGGGTGTTTTACCTTTATTACGGGGAGATGTTAGGTAAGTTCACTATGAATAAATGGTTTTTATTTGTTTGTTTTTAATTTTTTTATAATTTTAATATTTAATATAAATATTTTAGTGGGTGTTTTACTTTTATTACGGGGAGATGTTAGGTAAGTTTACTATGAATAAATGGTTTTTTTCAAGTCGTTGTGTTCTGTGTGAAAGGAATGTAGAGGATATTTATCATCTCTTTTTGGCATGCCCCTTCACTGTGTGTATTCTCCCCATTTTGCGGATACGTATGGGTTCTCCTTCCCTTTCTACAATATTGTCCCGTCCTTTCTGGCTCAGTGGTTTAGCTTCTTTGCGCGCTCAGCTCCTTTTAGATATCTGCCACTTTTTATTTTCTGGTGTATCTGGCTTCTTCGGAATAATTGTCTTTTTGAAAACAGGAAATCTGTTGTCTCTGCTCTTATTTCCAGGGTTGAGGGCTTTTTAAATTCATACCCAGATCCAATAAAAATTCAAAAAATTCGGAATATTGGTCCAAAACCTCTGAAGGCCTTTCCTTGTGGATTTTTCGATGGGGCTGCTGCAGAGAATATAGGTGGCTTAGGTTTTGTGATCTATCTAAATGATACTCATTTCTTCAGTTTCTCTATGGGATGTGGTTGCGGCACGAACACTAAAGCGGAATTATTGGCTCTTTGGGCAGTTCTAAGAGTGAATTTGATGATGGGTCTTCCCATGCATTTGATTTTTGGTGACTCTATGGTTATTATATCTTGGCTCAACAGACTTTCTGGGCTTGATGTTCCTTCACTGATGCATTGGTGTGATGATATAAGAAATATGCTTCAAATGGCCCCTCCGGTGATTTTCAAACACATATTCCGTGAGCATAATTCGCTGGCAGATGGCCTCTCTAAACAGGCCTTAAAATTGGATATGGGATATGGAACCTTCTTTGAAACATTGGATGGAATGGTCATAAATCATGGCCAATTTGTTCTTTTTTAGCGTTGCTGAGTCTCATTGTTTTTCAGCTTTTTGACTTTCAGCATTTGATTGACCATCTTTGTCTGTCATGTATGAAACCTTTCAGCCAGCAAGTCTTGCTCAGGAATGTCTGTTTGTTGATCATCTTCGATCTTACTCAGCATATTCTGACCTGATTTATTAGGGATGATGATAAAAGTCTGCTATGATCAGACTTTTTTTTCTTTATTCTGGATGGCAGTAGACAGGCTTGTTACATCTTATGTCTATGTGATGTTTTGGTCTGCTATATTTCTCTCCGTAAAAAAGATGGTATATGTAAATGATGTCTTTTGATTCCTATGAAAAACAAAGACTGGTATTTTTTCCTCTTAAAAAAAAAGAATAAATGGTTTTTTTGTTTGTTTTTAATTTTTTTTATAAAAATTTTGAAATTTTTAATATATTAAAATCTCAGTAGATTTATATATATTTATTGATGTTTAATATTTAATATAAATATTTTAAAATTTAGTTAGTTAAATTTTGAAATAATAATAAATTAATGAATTCAAAGTGATATGTTTAATTTGTTTAATAAATTAAGTTATAGTTAAATAATAGAATAGTGGCCTGGGAGCCTAGCAAAAATATCTAAAAATTTGTTTTTTAATTTAATACATTTATATTAGATAGTTATAGAAGTTGTATTGTTAAATAACGTTGTTAATCATTTTCAGTGTAATGATGTTATTATTAGTTTTAAGGGTTAGTTTAATTGGTAAGATTTGCCACATTCTTTTAGTTAGAGGGAAGGTTAGTCTTTTAAGGTTAGGTCTTATCAGGTTGAGTTTTACCACTATTACCATCCATGAATCATAGAAAAGTATTAGTGGGTTTCCTGTTGAAAAAATAATGATTCTTTAATAAGTAGGATGAATAATAAAGTTTATTAAATTATTTAATTTGTAAAAATATAATATTAGGGAAATTAAAAGACTTAAATGTGTGACCCAAAATCTTAAATTTAGTTCATAATGACTAGAGCTAACTTTTTACTCTTTTAAAGTTAATACATTTATATCAAGTAGTTATAAAAGTTGTATATTTAAACAATTTTGTCAATGCTTTTGTGTATAATGATTTTATGATTAGGACATTATTCAAATCAACTGCTAAAAGTCGATGAATAATAAAGTTTATTAGATTGTGTTGAGGCCTGGAAATTCGCAGGCAACAACAGTTATGGCGCTAGAAGGAGGGCAGCTAGTGCATGGCTGGCCGTGGAAACTTATTTTCCCAAGATTACCTTACCAGCAGATGTTTTGAAGCTTGTAACCTGACCCAAGTACTTACAGGTTTCGGTTATACCTTTGAAGTAAGAAAGCCTGTTATCACCCTACGTTGCTCTTTGCTCAGATTTTTGTTCTTTTGCCTGTGCTCATGGCTGGTGTAATTGTGAACCAGCCCAACCCATTGCCTGCGTGGAGAGCTAGATCCCCGTTGAACCTCACACCGCCATTGCATAACCTACCTCAAGCTTTTGATAAGCTGCTGCCTAAGTTTGACCCCGAGGAAAGGATTGTTGTAGATGACCACTTACAAAGTTTCTATTTGGCGATAGAAGGTTTAAGGGCTGGGGAGTACGAAGATGTTGTCTGTAGATTATTTCCTCATACCTTGAAAGGGGCAGCTGCGTCATGGTATTTTGCTCTGCCTGCAAACTCAATTCCAGATTGGAATACTTTTGAAAGAATATTCAGAAATAAATATGCAGCTCAGAGAACTCATGCCTCATTGATGAAAGGTCTTGGTTTGTTAAGGAAAGAGAAGAATGAGAAGGTACGGAGTTTCACTCAAAGATTTTCGATATACCTAAAGAACTTTTCTGAAGCTGACAGACCCTCAGACAAAGTCTTAATTGAATATTATACCTCGGCCCTAAGACCTGAGCTAGGCATGTTTGCCAAGATGAAAGCCAAACCTACGTTGGTAGAGACTTACGAAGAAGCTGAAAGGGTAGAAGCTGAAAAGGAAAGCATAGAGGACTATCCTAAGCAACTGAGAGAAAAGACTATCGAGAGAAGAACGTTATTGCTGTCTAAACCTAAAGAGGAACAAGCACATGACTATCAGGGTATGCTGAAGATGATGCAGAAACTATCCAACCGAATCATAGATCTGGAAAAAGAAAGGGAAATGCAGAAAACTTACAAACCATACTATCCAAAAAAAGAGGATAACAACCAAAGGAAAATCCCTCCCCCAAATTTAGCATCAATGAACATAACAGAGGTAGGGGGAGACAATTTCTGCACTTTTCGCCAACAACCTCATTCAGAAAAGAAGTGCCCTCAATGGTTGAATTCGATGACATTGGTTATGAATCAGCTGCTAGATTCTAAATTAACCAAGGACAGTGGTAAAGAGGAAAAGAAAAACCAGACTATGGAGAAACAAGATAATGACACCATGTTTTCATGGGATGGTGTCTCGCTGTTTGACACTGAAGAGAGCGCTCTCAGGACTGAATGCACACCTACAGCAACAAAGGACATGGATTTAACAATTTCGAAGATCAAAAGATTGCAAAAGAATGTCAAGAGACAGGCAGATGTCAGTAATGAAGATGAAGCACCTAGAGTCACTACTTTCAACCAGGAAACAGAACCAATCATTGAGCCTGTCAAACCTGTGGAAGTTGTTGAGGAAGAGAACGCTGGAAGAGAAAAGGAAGTTAAAGAGGAGATACCCACCAAAAACCAATCTGTGGAGGAAATGGTCAAATCAACTAGGGAAAGGAAAACTAGCACCCCACCGTTCCTTTTGACTCTGGAGATTTTGGACCATAAGGTGCATAATTGTCTGGTGGAGTCTGGATCATCGGTCAATGTTATGCCTCTTGCAATCTGCAAAAAACTTAATGGGCAGCTAATACCTACTGATTGGGACGTCACTCAACTAGACAAGACTAGTGTCAAAGTGGTGGGGGAAATGAAGAATGTTCTGATTCGATTGTCTGCAAATAAAAAGATATGTCAGTACCTTGATATTGTAGTAGCAGACATACCTAATGGCTATGGATTGATCTTGAATCGAGACTGGTCAAGATGACTAGATGGTTGCTTTGTTTCAGACTGGTCACACCTATGGTTTCCTCAGAAAGGTAGCCCAAACCTGATTAAGATTTTAAGAGAGCCCTACATGAAGCAAAATGTTACTGGGCTAGGAGAGGGAAATGAATCTGCTGATTCTGTCTTGGGAAATTATCTGATTGAGCTTAAGATAAGACATCTTACAGAAAGAAAAGTCAGTTCTAAGATTAACTATCAGCCTGAGCTCCTTCAACTTCCTCAGGATGATGAAGATGAATGTAGGATTGTAGACATGTGTTCAATTTCAAAAATAGGAGAGCTAGACCATGGTTAGATGTCTCATGTCTATAATCCAACCCACCCTCTAACTCCCTAAGATTAAAGATATTCAGGAGTGGGCAATTTTTTTTCTTTTCTTTTGCTTTGTACATAAATAAATTGATGTTGTTTTTCTTTGATGCTTTGATGTTGTTTTCTTTTGATTATTTGATTTGATGTTGTTTTCTTTACTGCTCTGTTTTTGAATAAAGAGACAAACTTTTGGTTGCAATGGAAACATCAGGGTTCTTTATTAACTGAAATCTTGAGCAAAAGATTGTGCTTTAAAGTATAGAATGTCTTCTAGTAGCAGTGTCCATAACTGGCCATGCATTCATTGAAGTCTTACTTAACCCTTGTAAATAACTCAGAAGTAAAGAGGTCTGGAATACTATTTCGAGGCTCCATCCATTTCACATCTTAAATATCCAAGGGGGTGACAGCAAAAGACCCACGAAAAGGAAGCAAGGTAAACAATATATCATATATAAATGATCCCATGCCATAATTTCAGAAAAGCTAAAAGCTATCAAGAGTCAAAACTCCTTAAAGAAACAAGACATATCAAAGCAAAGTATCAAAAGTATGAATTTCAAATTGCCGAAAGTTCCTCTCCGTCCGTGAGATGAAATGCCAATTCTTCTCTCACACAAAAGGGCACTATGGGATAGAGGAGCCTGAATAAAATTCAGAAAGAAAGGCAAATGGAGGACTCACAAGAACTAAAGTTCTAATGGCACAAAAGTGCAATTGGCATGGGAATGAGGAACAAAAGGATAATGATGTTTACTATCTGTTACAATCCTGTGGTGGCCAAGCTTGAAACTACCTAAGGACGGATAAAATGAACCTCATTTATTAGGCCTCAAAAGAGTTATTCAAACTTGCAATATTTCTGTTGTTACCATTTCCCAAAGAATGGACTGCTTCTTAATGATTTAAATGCTTAAGTTGGCCAGCCTAGGGATACAAACATCTAGAAGATTTCAACTTTTATTCAGACGGTCTTGCACTGGGAAGGAGTTAATTCAGAAATCTGGGGTTCACCAGGTAGTCGCCAATTGTTGCAGCTGCAACAATTTCCCAAAATTCCAAAAAAAAAATGGGACCCTCCTTTTGCTTGAATTAGTTTGATTTTCTTCTTGGATCTGGTCTGAGAACTTTTTAGAAAGACTTTGCTTATACTTGGATTGATCTACAGCTGGTTTTCAATTTTTCTAAATGATTAAAAAAATTTCAATGATTGATCAAACCTTCATCATTTGCCTTTAATTGCGTTTTCATCGTGGCTGAATCGGAAGTGTGATTGTTTTTCCCCCCGCCGTTACGGATGTATATTCGGTTTTGACTTCAACTTTTCTCCCGATTCGATCGGTTTTAATCGGCTGCTTTTTTATTTTGCATCGGAACTGTTATGACTTCTTCTTCCGCCATTGCGGATGGAAAACCGCATTATGTCCCGATTATGGCTTGTTGTTTTAGTCAAGCCCGTAAATCTTGGGCTGCCGCCATTGCGACTGCAGGAAGTTTTCTCCTTCTGACCGTTTGAGTCATTTTACCTTCGACGTTGTGGAAGGTCACGCCGTTTGTAACTCCGCCGCTGCGGCTGCCGAATGCTTTTCCTTGCCGATCTCTTAGTGTTGTTGCTTCCGACTTAAGTCTCGACGTTGCGAACGGTAGTACGTTTTACGGTTCCGCCATTGCGGATGAAGAAACACTAGCCCTTCCGATGCGTAGTCGTTTTGCTTCCGACTCAGACTTTTCCCATATCGGATCGATTTACCCTTCGCGGCTCCGCCGTTGCGGCTCCCGTTTCACTATTGGCCCGATGATTTTCCGAGGTTTCGCCACATATATCTCCGCGGATGGCCTAGCACTTTGGCCGTCCGCCGTTGCGGAAAGAAGTTTACTTTCGTCTTTCGATCCAAATGTCTCCGACGTTCGATTTTAACTTTTTTCCCGCCACGAGAGTTTGACCATATGTATATATATGAGGTCGGGGGGCGCGTTGGATTATTCTATTGTTATTTGTCAACTGCCATGCTCTGTCGCTATCGTGTTGTTGATCGCTCGAGCCTGTTGGGACCCTATTGCTGGTACCCGCGTCCAGGTGGCAACTGTGGAAGCCTGACCGTCTGCGTTCCGCCATACACACCGGTTACACATCAGTGCCAGGTAGGGTTCTATTGCCTTTTCTCGTTCCGTTGAGTGTTTGGTGGTTTTTCTTACTACGGTTAGGTTTGGTCGGGGTTGTTTATCTTCACCCCGTTAAGTTGCATGCCTATATAGGTGGAGATTTTTTTAGCTTATTTGGCCGTGGGAGGGTGGTTTAACCTTCAGAGTAGTTTTTCCCCCACCGTTGTTTGTTTTGCAACCCTACGCATAGAGAATGAGGGGGTTTGGCGCAGGCTGTCGTTACGCTGTCTGCGCCAAACCGCCCTGCATAATGATGGTGGGTAGGAGTAGGTTTCCGCCGCTTTCGCTATGGGGTTTGGGCTGTTTGTCTCGCTGGGTGCTACCCGTATCTTTAAACCACAGCCGTTTGCCTACGCGGTCCCGTGCCATCAAATTCGTGCTCAGTTTCGAACCCGGGCCGAGGAAGATGGTGTATCACGACGCATAGTTATTGACCGTAGTTTTGCACAGGCGATTTTTCTTTGATCAAGCGCACCATAGAAACTCGCATAGTGTTTTTGTTTTCCGGCACAGTGATTTGATAATGGCACCCGCAGAGAGCGGAAGTTTTAGTCATGTTAATGTAGATGTTTTCCGCTCGATTATATTGTTTTTCATCATGCTAGATATAGACAAAGTCATTGAATAATGTGCATTGTGTTTCAATAGCTCTGTTAGTTAGGACATTTCAGCCTAGGTACACACATATTTGCTTCACTGACTGATTGCTATCATGTTAAACACAGAAGAAATGACACACTGCACATTGATGTATACAAGTTTGTCACTCAGCCAAAAGGGCTTAATTTTACAATTTTATGGCAGGAAGAATTCACAATGTCAAAGAGGCAAAAGAAGAAGGCCCCCGTGGTCGAGGAAGAGCCTGAAGTAGAAGTTGTCACTAAAACTGAATACATATACGAAGACACTAAGTGCATTTCTGGTATCGAACCTGAATACCAGTGGGGGAAAGTGTATAGATTGATCACCCGCAGAGAGGTTCCTGACATGGGCTTAGAAGAAGAGTCCATATATGCCAACATAGAAAGATCTTCACTGATGAAGATCGCCACCAGACCAGAGTTGTTCCCGTGCTCTGAAGTAATCGGATGGATTCTGCCTCGGGCAGATGTCACAACAATGATTCTGGAAAATGTTGAAAGACAGGGCTATGCTGCATATAAACCTGGATATGTAGCGTTGGCTTACCACCTGCCAGAAGCCCAAGTATTTTTATCTGATGATTGGCTGAACAACATTAGAATGGACCTGGTAGAGACTCTTAAAAGGATGTTGTTGCAGGGAAAACATTACAGATATAGACCGACGGGTGATTACGATACGACAAGCTTAAGGGCTCCTTATAGGTTCATAGCTTTAATGCTGAATAGGATTTTTGGAAGAGCACATGGTAGGTTCTTCAAGTTGGAGTGGATACCCATCATTTTTCATGTTGCAACCTAGGGGACAATTTTCAACTGGGCTAGCCTTGTATCAAATAGTCTTTCAACTTGTTTGGCCTCAGCTTTGGGAGGAGTGGCCCAAAAGAGGTCTGAATTCTATATGAGTTCCATACTCATCGATTGCATATTGTGTAATCAGCCTTTCCCCGAACTTAGGTGCATCTGGGATAGGGAAAGAATGCCTGTCTATGCTGCCTATAAACCGCTGTGGGCACACAAATATCACAGCCATTATCGAGAAGTATGTGAACACTTTATCATGCCCTTACACACACTCATTTTCCTAAAGGAGTGTGATTGTATGTCAAAAGAGGCACTGCAAGTAATAGCGGAGTATGCAGACTACTATTTGACTGAAAATGGCCTGTACTTCAGGATGTTCGGAGGTTCGAGAGCACCTTCCCTGCTGCCCAAATACGCAACTGATTACATTATTCACAAGGAGGCAGTCAGACAAGTGTTCCTAGATGGAATAGGCAGCTTTTTGTTTGAGCACAAGAAGACCGCCTATCCCCCTTTGCCCTTCAAGTTAGGAAGCTACAAGTTCACCAAAGTGAAGAAAGCCGATGAATTTGTAGAAGAACTGGAAAGATTTCATTTTGGCAAAATGCCCTTCCGTAGAAATGATACTCAAGGAAAAGTGGCTGAACACTGTAAAGAACACAACGTGCATTTTGAGTATGCCCACCATTGGGATCGAGAGGATTCCATCTTCCGAAATGCAGTAAACATGATAGCCTTGAGAAGAAGGTTTAAGAAGAAGATTACCACAAAAGGTGGGAAGGGAGATGAACAAGCCAAGGCTGATGAAGAGGCCATAAAGAGAAATGAGGAAGCCCAGAGGTTGGCGCAAGAAGCTGCAGGGTGGCTGCACATAGAAGAAGAAGAGAAAAGAAAGGTTGCTCAGGAAGCATCTGAGAAAGCAGAAGAAGCAGCTAAGAAAGAAGAAGAAGAAAAGAAAAGGAAGCTGGATGAGGAGCTTCAAAAGCAAGAAGCTGAAAGGCTAAAGTTGACACAGACAGAGCAGTCAGCTTCTGAAACAGCTGCAGGGCAGACCCAAGACGTGGAGAACCCTGAGGTTCAGGACCCACAAGTACCTATTGCCAGCACACCCATGGTCCCTACACTGAAACTGGTCCCCTTTGTGCATAAAAAGGGAGAAGAAATCCCTGATTTTAACACTGTGTTTTATGACAGGGATACAAAGAGGATAGTAAAGAGAACTTAAAAGTTGAAACAAGAGATATGCCTGGTAAAATGATCACGGATACGGCTATTATGTTGGGAACAGACCAAGATCCAAGATTCACCCTGAGAGCCGGGACTACACAAATCCACGCCTCAGAAGATAACATGGACAAGGTAATAACTGACTTGGAGCAGTCCAAGAAGTCCTCTGCTCAGTTGAAAGATACATTGAGGAAAGAGAGAGAAGAAAGAAATAGGCTGAAGTGGAAGTATGAAGACATGCAGAGGGAGATAAAGGCTTCTAGGGCTGAATTGCAGGCCCTCCAAGTAGAAAGACAGGTTATTGAAACTACACAGGAGGCTCTGGAGAAAGTGCAGAAAGAATGTCAAGAGCTAAGGAGTGAAAATGAACAGCTACTGGGAAAGGTAGAAGAGCTAGAAGAGCAGCAAAAGATTATCTTGCAGGCCAGTGAGATGCACTCCCAAGAACAGAGAGAGAAACATCAAGAGCAGATTTCTTCTCTGACAAATGCTCTGGAGGAAGCAAGGGAGCAGCAGGTTAACCTCCAACCGTTCAAAGAGCACATCTTGGCCCAAAAGACGAAGATGCTACAGCTACAGACTGCTATAGAAGGAGAAAGGTGCAAGGTGCTGCAGGTAGATAGCAGATTGGAGGAAATCCTAGAGACCTCCTCTTACTTTGTAGATCGATCTCAGGACGTCCTTGAAGTCCTGACTGCAAGAATGGCAAGGCTGGAAAACAAGGAAGAAACTCCAACAGAACTGCCATCAAAGGATACACAGGCCCTCAAGTGGGATTATGAATTGCTGGAATTTACCATAAATACCGTGGAGGATTTCAAAAAATCAGTTAAGAAAACGAAAGGAGCATGCACCGAGTTTTTCAGGAGACTTCTCATTACCTACAACCGGTGCCAGATAGAGGCCGAGAAGAGGCTTGAGGCTTTCCCGGATCACAACACCTTTGTGGAGCTATTGCAGAAGAGATACCAGGAAGAGGAAGCTAAAGTACAACAGATTAAAGCCCTGAATGATTAGATCTTGAGGAGCGAAGTAGATCATTCAGCTATCAGCGTGCAGCTTCTGGAAGACTAGCTTCGATTGAGTGCAGCCAGGATTGAGGCCATAAAGAACCAGGCTGCTAAGTTTGAGATTAATATTCATTTTTTAGAGCCTTGTGCGTTTGAGGGCATTGCCTATGAAGCTTCAGCATGGAAGAAATTTCTAGAAGCCCAAGTGAGACCCTCCTCGTAAAGGATCGGTCATTTTTTTTTAATATGTAAAATTTTGTAAAAAACATTTGAAAAAAGTCAAGCGTTGGGAAACGAAGAGTTGGGAAGCCCAAAGGTTACTTTGGGTAGCCCAACCATCTCACCCTTTTGTATAAATGTAGAAAGTTTAGAAAGGGGAAGGGGCTTTTTCCCAGTTAGACATGGAAACGATATTGTAAGAAGAACTATTTCTCTTTGCAATAAAGAAGCATTGTTTGCTTGTTGGAGAAAGATTGGTGGCACTTTCAAATGTTATGTTGTGGATGGCTGAAAGATGAACTATTTTGTTTTTCCAGTTTTTGTCCATTAACCGTGAGATCGTTCTAACTCTTAGAACCTATGTTCTTGTTTAAATGATTTCTGGTTTATTTTGTGGAATTACCACCATGAGTAATGTATGTTTTTCATAAAACAATTGGCTATCTGATTGTTGAAATATCTTTAATCGTTCATGTGTTGTAGAAAGAAACATCAGCTACCTGTAATTTCTCTTTATGATGCATGCACAATACACATTACTCATAATTAAATTACAGTTTGCTCCCCTGGGATAGATAGGTAGATAGATAGTTAGTTTATTTCAGTGCTGCACATGTGATTTAGATGCTTGTGAGCCTAAGATGAGAGGTAAGAACCTGCGCATCACATTGTGAATACTCCTTGCATCCTAATCACCCTGCATGGTTAAGTAGGCATATGCATCTCATACATAAGTCAAAAATACAAAAATATACACGGTGGACCGGGCCGCAACCGGTAAAACCTTTGTTTTTGTTACTTTGACCTACGGTAGCCGGACCGCAAACCGGACGGATTCCCCATACCAAAACAGTCACGGGCTAGTTGGGAACGTTGACTGGGGAGAATCCCTTTCTGTTGTTGCCTGCGAATTTCCAGGCCTCAACAGATTGTTAATACATTTATATCAAGTAGTTATAAAAGTTGTATATTTAACCAATTTTGTCAATGCTTTTGTGTATAATGATTTTATGATTGGAACATTATTCAAATCAACGGCTAAAAGTCGATGAATAATAAATTTTATTAGATTATTTTTGTAGTTTTTAATATAGGTTTGTATTTTTTATTTTTATTTTAAATAAGAAAACTATATATTACATATAACAAAAGAATTGTATATGTCTGTTATCATTATATAGCATGTTCCCATAGTTTGACACCCTTTACACACAAAGCATAACCAACTTACTATAACAAGACTACAAAAATAACCCTCCCTTGTGGGGAAAACATGGATTTTGTCTATTTTTAACTCTCTTTTCACCTAAATACCATACCACCTACGATATCTATATAATTTAGCAACAGTACATCATTTTTTAAACTAACTAACAAAGCAACAAAACATAAAAACATTCTAAATAAATGGGACATGGTTGCAGGTCGATAACCTGACCTTCCCAGTATGCATCGCACCACCGCTTAAGCTTCCTTCCTCTCTCATCCTTTGTAGGATAGGGATGCCCATTCAACTAGCGATCACATCAGCTTAATGTCAGCATAGTGCGCCTTCCAAAAGTTAACAGGCACTTCATCCCCCTTGCTTTTCTCCTCATGCTCCAACATAAACCGAGTAAGCATCTCTTTCATAATCCAGTACATTGACATGGCTCTCTCATATAGTGTTTACCTTGTGCAGGTGGTCCTTGGATCCTTAATCTAGTCCTCCATTGCAGTCAACTCATCCATTGGATTTTCCATCTCTATTTTGGCCCAGAGGTCCTGCTCCACCCCTTCAATTTCATTTCGGACGGATTGCAGAATCATCACTCTATACAACCATGTCACTTGTGCAACCCTTAACTACTCTATGTTAGCTCGTCATGGCCCCAAATTCACCCTTTCATGTTCCCCGTCGTGCTTCTCCATATTTGTAGGCCACCCACTCTCCTAATTATCAAAATACAGAACTTCGAGCTTCACAAGAATGATATCACCCTCCAACATAATCCACAAAGGTCCTCGACGCTAGAGCATATACAAATTGTGGAATTGACTTATATCATTGCCTTAATTGTTGATGCCAATCTTGTAAAGTTTTCATAATTCCCCTTTCTCAACCGTACTCGGGGACGAGTGGCCACCAATAAGAAGCCTAATTTCCATATTTCCTGTCAAAACCCCAAAAATTCCGAAAAATTTAAAATTTTTAAATTTACAAACATTAACATAAAATGCAGTTTAACTAATTATTAGTTAGTTACATGTTAACAGTTTGGTTGAATTCATCAGTTGAATTATGTTTAGATAAGGAATAGATCTTTCAGTTTACTAATTTGTCTCTTTTTGCGAACATAAGGTGGGGCTACCATGAAAAGAACTGGGCTTACTTAGCTTTCGAGCTAATGCATAAAGTTCCTTCCGTTCTTACAGATGACAGGTAAACACATTGGCTGCTGCAAGTAAAAGAGTTTTGAAGTCTTCAAGTACAAGATTGTTTGCAAACCAAAGTTCAGAAAGACATTAGTAGCTCAGCACATAATAGTGCTTACTGAGGTAATTTCATAATTTGATCTTTATTCTAGAAGAGATAGATTTATAATTCTTGCAATACTGCACTGTTTGATATCCATCTTAGTTATCAGTGTAAAAGATCTTTATAAAAGAAAGTTTACAAATAGACACAAACTCAAGGGTTTCTGTTTAAGAAAGCACAACCACTCTTTTATTTTCGAAATTGTAACAACATTCTAAGTTTTTAAGAATAATTAGTCTAGATGGTTAGAACAAAAACTATAAAGGTAAGCATTACCATCATAAACTCTTTGGTTGAATCTACAACCTTTTGAAAGAGTACCAAAAGTGACTCTATAACTACAATATAAAAGTTGGTAGAATACTTTGTACAATAACCTTCTTACTTAGCCAAAAGTATAAAATTTTCACCCTGTCAATCATGTTATAAAATTATCTTATTAAGATGTTTGAAATGACAAGGTAGCTATACGCTCGGATGAATGTTTTATAAACATCCCTACATAAACTCCATGGTTTTGTACTATTACCCTTTTGATCTTCTTTGGTAACTAAGGTACTTTATAAAATAGAAAAAGGTTTTAAAATAAATAATGCCAAGGTAACTATTGTATTCCCTTACCTTAAATATTCTTAAATCAACTTTCCAAATCCTCCAAATATAAAAGTGCTAAGTAGAACATAAGACAAGGTTCTATTTTAAGGGAAAAATACTTTTCAAAATAACACACCTTATGCGTTGAGGAGTTATCAACATGTTTTGAAATAAAAGTTGATGATTACTACATTATAGTTTACAATAATGAATACATTATTGTTTGCATGCAGCATAAGGGCGGAATGATTTCTCGTGAGGATTATGGATAAACTTTGGTCAACTAGAATGATTGGAAATCATTCTCTCGGCGAGCTGTTTGATTTTAAACCATAGTAAAAAACCCACAACTCAAAAACAAATTTGTTGAATGTCGTGGCATCTCCTCAGCCATGTGCTGCATGGTTAAAAGGGTTGTTGGTAAACCCTAGCCCTCATTATCTCCTCCTTGTTCGATGCCTGTCGCTCGTGATGGTGCTGAGGCACCCCTGTGTTGTTCTCCTCTGTAACAACTTAACCCAGCTCGTCTTCTTGCTAAAACTCGTAGAGTCATTCTCCTCTGTTGATCTCTAGTTGGTCGTCCCTCCGTTGTGCTTCCTCTGCTATTCTGAAACTAACCCTAGTCTGTGCACTTCGCCTCCATCCATGAGGATTGATGATTTTTATCCTGCTGTAATGCGATTTGCACACAGCTGAGAGTTGCTCTTTCTCCTTCTCCTTCGCAGTGGGGTTTGTTTATGCGTTGAAGGTTGTGACGTTGCTGCTAAAATTTTAGTTTTTCTTCGACGAAACTGGTAAGAATTTCCAGACTGCAATGCATCCTTGCTTAATCGTTATTCTTTTCTTAAATTTATACTTTATGCTACAACATTTACTTAGAGGTTTTATCTTTGCACATACAGGATTCTTTGTTCTCCAGCGTATGCGGCCGTGGGTAAAAGACTTGGACAGCAGTCTGCAAAACCTGGTAAGCCTGGTTTCACCATGGCTTGTTCTCCTTATGGTTAGGTTGGACCCTTCGAGGGTTGGCTTAAGAAGCCTGAAACCCTTACTGCTTCAGTTTGGACTTAAAACTGCTGGTTTAAGAATTAGCAGAAGAAACCCTTCACGCGATGTGAGGGCGTTACGGCTTAGGCCGAGGTTGTAAATATTAATTTCCTTTCTGCATTTTAAGTTCTGTATAAGAAACAGAAGTACTGGATGTAAGCTTGACTGTAGACGAGGTTATGACCTCGATTTTTCGTTTTGACTGTACTTTAAATGGTTCAGGGTTTTTACCCAACGTTTTATGATATAAAAATAACATATTGTCTGTCCGTAGCTTTTAGATTATACTACAGCATGCATTTTCAATTTGTGGAATGTATAGGATAATAAATTACAGGCTTATGATAGCCTTAAATTGTTAAATTATAATGCGGCCGTAAAAATAAAAATAATGTCTTATCTTTATAGTTTGTATTTATTTACATAAGTTTGGAATTATAGGGTTAAACCCTAAATTCTACAGTTTGAGAATCAATATAATTTCTTAATCTGATACTATGTATTACATACAAACTATATCTGTATCTACGAGTAAATAAATGATTAATATTATATTGATTAGGCTCAATAACGAGCAGTCTATTGTTCTGTTATTTATCTTTGTTTTAAAATATGTAGCTGAGTTATTTTACTATAGTTAATTTCTTTTATAAAATTACTGTCAGGTTATGTACCTGGGTTATACCTTGATTTACTTGTTATGTAATCTTGTTAAGTGATACATAGGGTTTACATTCTTAAGCTATATAGGTTCTTACATTTTGCTTTTAATTTACTTAACGAAATTTCTAAGAAAAGTCTATTTATTCTGTAAGACAGAGTGTATTTAATTCGGGATTGCAATTTAAATATTTATATTCCTTAAGTTTTAAAAGAATAATGTTTCTATGTTAGATAGTATAAAAGTATAATATTATTATAATAATAATACTTACTAGTGCAAAATAATAATCCTGTCTTTATTGGAGTATTAAGTTCTCCATATGTGTAACCTTTGTTTATTTTATAACGTACAGAAAATAGCATTATGCTGTATAATTCCTGTACTGATGTGCAGTTACTTAAAAAGTTCTGATAAAATTTAATCTATCTGTTAAGTTATTATTTTACTTATGAAAATAAAAGAAAAGAATAGCTTAACACTTCTTATGACCTATCTTATATAACTATACATATAGTAACATGCATTTTTAATCCATAAAAGATAGAGTTACCATTCTAAGTAATATTAGAAATTGATTTAATAAAAAAAAGAAAAGTAAAGGAAACAATAACATTAATATAATACCTCAGCTCTAGCTAGCTTGCTTAATTATAGAATTAAATTTACATTTGATTACTTCTACAAATGTTCTATAAGTACAAGTATTAACATGTTTATAATCTGAATAAAGAGAAATAAAAGCTCTGTAACTTGTTCTTGCTTTGAGTTCATTTTTAGAAATGAAATCATTCGAATACAAGGAAGGAAACTATATAATAAAACAATATGATTTCTAGTCTAACTTCTACTTTCTATCCTGTACAGTAGCATTTATTGGAAACAAAGATACAGTACTAGGAAGTAGTTTTTAAGACTATAAGAAAATAACTTATGAATTGGTGAAACACTTGTAATTACTGAAAGTAACTAAAAGTAACTAAATAGGAAACTTGGTTCAAAATGATACTACTTCTCAATACCGAGATACCGTGCTGGAGTACGGTCTGGTGAACCCAGATGTGGAAAAACACAGTAATTCTTTAACTCAGCAATAGATTAACTACTGATAACCTGAGATACTCACATTACTAAACTAACTAACTATTCAGTCATATAACAAAACATAACATGCAACCATTCATACTCATTAAACATAAAGAGATAAGTGACAGAACCTGTTTAAACTGTGGACAACAACAACAATGGGAGGCCTTTCCTCCCTACCAACTCCTGGAGAGCGCTCAGACAACGACTCCTCAGGACCCCCGAGCTTGCTTTGGTCTCCCTGGCTGGAACTAGGTGCAGCAAATTCAGATACCAGTTTTCAAACTCAGTATTAACTCAGAACTATCAGTCAATTCCCTCAGCCAAAAAGCTGTAATGAAATCAAGTTACTGCAGCAATCCTCCTTGAACAACTTCCTTACTGTATTTCCCTCTTCCTCAATGAAATTCCTGAATAACATTCACCTGAATGAATTCTCTCTGGAAAATATCTGAGCAGCCTCCGCTCTCTTCATTGAGTACTTTTAAAAGATTGCCTCTACAACAACTTCCTTAATGTATTTCCCTCTTCCTCAATGAAATTCCTGAATAACATTCACCTGAATGAATTCTCTCTGGAAAATATCTGAGCAGCCTCCGCTCTCTTCATTGAGTACTTTTAAAAGATTGCCTAGGTCTTTTTTTGGGTTAATTGTCATTTAATGAGCCACCTGCTCTGATTCCACTTTCTTGGGGAATCATGACCCCAAATATAGGGAAGTTGCCACCTGCAACTTAGGAAGTGTTTGAGGATATTGCCACTTGTCTTTTGCCTTTCCACCTAGTTCCATCCACCAGTTTGACCAGTAACCTCTTTTTAACAGCTCTCCCATGCTGTTGTCACCACAATTTATTTATTAATAATAAAATATTCTGAATTACACTCCATTTCTGTTGACTCTACTGAGTCATCAATCCCTACTTAGCATTAAATTTAACATAATGTCTTAGGAATATAATAAAACAATTTACATAATTTTACAAAATTGGGGTATGTGACATTTCCACTCATTCGAGTTGTCTTGGTCCAGACCTTGCCAATAACTTGCATTGCTCACCTCGCATTTCTCTCTTGGTCCCATCAAATTTCATCATCCCATACTTGGGGTGAGAGTTGGGACACCTCTCCTCATAAATCCCCATCTTCTTGTCATGTGTCTTTAGTTAAGAACGTCGAGTGATAGCCAATGCTCCATTCCCAGTTCATTAACACCCACATTCAGGTATTGTAAAAAGAAAAATTAAAGAAATTAAAAGACTTAAATTTGTGATCTAAAATCTTAAATTTAGTTCATAATGATTTGAGTTAACTTTTTCTAAATAAAATAAAATGTAAGCCTTACATACTAGCTTTCTTTAAGTCAACTTGGTCTAGCTCAAATGGTTGTAGGATGGAGTCTTATCCTCCCCACCCATCCTGTAACTGTAAATGATGTGCTAAACTCGTAATTAGTATATTATTATAATGGCTTAATTTACCTTGGAATAACAATCAATTTGTTGATTTCCTTATATATATATAATATTGACACTTTGCTCAAAAAAATCTTTGTGGTAATAAATTTTAGAAAAAAAGAAACATATCCTATTTTCTTAGTGTTTTAAAAAAGGGAATGAAAATTATAATATGATTATAATTTTTTAATTATATATAATAATATTTTTATTATGTATTTATGTTATAAATAATTTCGCATATCTTATAATTAAGATAATGATGATGTTTGGCATTTTTAAATTAATAAAATTTATTAAACAAATAAAAACAATTAAAAGTAATTTTTTCATTATATCATCTCTATATTTGAATATGGTAAAAATGAAATATTTAAATAAGATGAAATGAAAGTACCAATATAATTATTTATGATAGAGAAGGTCATAAAGAGTATTCAAAAGCTAAAATCATTGTAAAATGAAGGTAATGAATAGTGCTTAAGTTATATTATTGGGTAAAGCTAAGTAAGTTATATACTTAAATAAAATTATATGTTATATTGTAAAATTATATGTTATATTGGGTAAAGTTAAGTTATATATTTAAATAAAATTATATGTTATATTATTTATAGTGAGACAAGGTAGAAGGAAATAGTGTTTATTTTCAACTTCATAATCTGTATAAGACAAAGAAGGACTCTAGTGCTTTGCCTTGTTATGTAATTTGGGATTATCGCTCTTAATTTTCGAAGAAAAATATATCGACACAGGTCTAGTTTGGTTTTTCATAAGATCAAACATTTTAATCGGGAAAGTTGGAAAGCACGTAAACAAAAGATCATTAGAATTTTAAAATTCTAGAATAGCAAGTTATTGATATTATTAAAGTCGGGGGCTTGTTTGGTGGTGCATGTTAAGGAACTCTATGTTTGTGTTTTGTGTGGGGTTGGGGTAATTATTTTGCTTAATAGTTAAACCTAATTTTCTCTTAAATATGAGTTGGATTCTTTACATGATGGATTTTGTTTAAATGTACTAAAAAGGTGTTAGACATTTGTAGGCATTAGGGGACTCTAAACTATTGATAGACTAGTCAAATGATAAATGCCAAGTTACAAATTACGCTATATCCAATTATGCACAAAGTCCAAGAGGTAAAGACCCAATATGAATTTATCTATTTTTCTCACAATTATAGAGAATTCAATACAAAGACGGACTTTATCTCAAAGGATGCCCTTTCATTACAAGAAGGGTATTTGGTAATTTAGGAAACCAAGGGAGAGGTGATCTCTCCTCAATCTTTAATCCCTTTTTTTCACACAAAAATACAACTTTATATATTAAAGAAAGTTGTGTCATAAATACATATCCTCTTGATGTCCATAAAGTCCATAATTTAACATAGGTCCATAGTTCCATACATGACAGTATTACTTAACTCTATAAGTCTAAAAACATAGATTTATACAATACCTATAGCCCGGATAAATACAAAGGACTGTAACTACACAAAACTTAAATGACCAGACTCAATTCTAGACCCTTCTTGAACAAGTTCCCATTCAATGGTCCCATTTCCAGCTCCTATGGCCTGCTTGGATAAGCAGTTAGCCTCTGCATTCAACTCTTGGTATATATGACTGAAAGAAATCTGATGAAAACATACGATGAGATCCTTTACCCACTTGATCCAATGATGCAACTCAATAGTGTGTAAATGATGTATGTCATTAGCCCAGTCCACTATCACTTTCGAGTCACGCAAGATCGTGAGGGAGAGCAGATCCTTCTCATAAGCGAAAAAGAGCAAGCCCCAAAGGGTCAAAATCTCAGCCTTCGTATTTGACCCTCTATCGAATCCCATTCTCAACCTGTAAGAGATATTTTTTTAAAGCTTTATCACCATTCCAGCCCCACATATGTCGCCCTACTCTGCGCCATCAAAAAAACCAACAATGCTTTGTTGATCAACAACTGGTAAATTAAGACATCGAACTGAATCTCGATGACAAAGGGACCCATAATAATGGAGCCATCCAAGAGCGTTCAGACCTGTCAACCGAGAGTCCGCATGTCCATGCTAGAAAAGGACAAAATTTCGGGCCTTCCACACGTGGCCAGAATACAATCCATTAAAAAATTGGAGGCCTTTAACCAGAAACAAATGTTTTCATCTAGACTAGACTTATCCCATATCACAATCGACGGTAAGAGTTTGTCGAGATGCGACCATACTTCCTGGAAAAAAACACAGTTTTTGAACACGCGTTCCACAGATTCACAAGCGGTGCAACACAAACAGAAATACCCCGGCCCTTGAAAGCCACGTTTTTGAAGAGAATCCCAAGTTAGAACCTTATGCTGGATGCAAAGCCACCCAAAACATTTAATTTTTAGTGGCAACTTCCCATTCCACAACCTCGTGAAACAACCATTTAGTAGATGAGTCAAATGCTTGTTGATGAGATATCTATAAACCAAGTTCGCAGTAACAACACCAGAGAACTTGTTGAAATCCCAAACAATTTGGTCACAATCATCATTCAAGATAAAACTTGCAAAGATCAAGAACTTAACAAAGAAATCCCATTCACGCGTCAGTTCCCCACATAGGTTAAGATCCCTAGAGTTTAACCATTGTGGCCTTAAATGCTCCTCCATATAGGAAATATGCTTAAGAGCATAAATATTAATCGCCTAGAGATGACTAATCAAGCATACAGAAAGAGAGAAATTATTTCCCATCCCCGCAATTAGATCAATGCCCACAAAAAATTGAGTACCTCTACCAACTTGCCAGCTAAGATTCTAAATGATAATCGACAACTTCCCCAGCAAGCTATGCCAAATCACCGATTTGTTCACCACCTGAGCATGCCCAAATCTCAACCAAGAAACAACATGAAGCCTCCTTAAGTAATTACATGTAATAATCCTTCCCCATAAACCATCATTATTGAGAGCCCGCCAAAGGCTTTTGGCACATAAATATTTATTAAACAACCCCATATGCTTAATTCCCCAACCACCCGAAACTTTTGGCTTGGACAAACTCTCCCATCTCGACAAGTAAAAATTCGCTTCCTGCATTTTCCATCTCCAGAGAAAGTTAAAGATAATCCTTTGAATAATTGTAATCAAACCATCTAGAATACAAATCATAGAGAACCAAAAAACAGACAAACTTTGAAGAACAGATGTAATTAACATTAGACATCCTCCAAGAGATAGCCAACGAGAGGTCCAACCCTCCAATTTTCTTTGAAATTTCACCACCAGCCACTGCTAGTCCTTTTTTTTGTCAGTAAGAGAGACATTCCTTCTATTGCATATTAAAAAAAGAGGTACATATTCGGAGCTCACTGCAGAAACAGGGAGTCAAGCAATGGCCATGGAACCACCTATGAGAGGTATGCAAAATGGTCCATATCGAGAATCTAGTCATAACTACTGTTGCCCAACCTTTGAAAGTTGGCTTCGCAATACAACTTAAGTAGTTAACATAAAAAGAGAGACTTGGGGGGAACATGAAAAAGATAGGACAAAGCAGAGTTGCTAGAACCTCCTGGAAGATTTAGCCTCATCTTCCAAAGCCTTGTTGGTGTTGGTGTCCTTGTCATCCTTTTTGGCTCTGCTGAAGGGAGGCTTAGAGAGTTGCATGAGGGTTTTCATATGGATCAACCCTTTTTTAGCATCCTCTTTGAAGGTGCTGACCGTGAGGTTCACGCACTCCCCAAAGCTTTCACGTTCACTCATGGATCTAGCCAATATGAATTTCAGCCTCCAATAGTTGGAGATGGTGACATCATGCCCTAATATGAGCTTGAATTTACCATAAATGTCTTCCTCCATGCACGCAATGGATTTACGAATGTGCATGGGAGATTCTTTCTGGAAGAGAGCCTCCCATTCTGCCTCCTTGTCACCTCCTTCTCCCGAATTCATCGCCAAGGAGGGATCTTGCTGAAGAATGCTGGTGTTGGAGTCCACGCCCTGAGGGCTAAAATTGGAACCCACACTTCAAAGATTCAGCTTCCTTTCTTTGTTGACAGAGTGGAGCTTCGGATCAACCATTTTATAGCTTGTGTTTGAGAGGCAACAAAGTATCCAATGATCCCTAGGACAAATTCAATGGATATCAGCTCAAGGCCCATTATGGCCTAACTGTTGCAGAGCAAACATGATATTGAACATGGCGTATCCTGTGAGTGTCTGGTGGGAAGCAGGAGGAAAATCACTCACCATAGCATGGGGAAAATCACTCACAGCACTCCAAGGACGCATATCATGATTTATCGGACTAATCGGCAGGTTTAGAACTAGATCCATCATCATCGTAGTTGAAAATTTCATGGGTAGCACTGTGTGAGAGATCTATATAGACTGCTGAAGGACCAAGTTTCTAAGTTTAAGCATGGAGGAAGGGTGGGGGTAGGTTGTTGTCAGCCTCAACACTTTCCCACTCCTCCCTATGCCTCATGTCCTTACTACACCACCTATCCTTAGCCCCTTGAACACCCACATCCGGGGTGTGGTAATCTTGCATTGCGATCTGATAACCATTTTTCCTTGTCATCAGGTTCAATGTTGTCGTCCCAACGGGAGCGATGCATTGCAGGGTTATGGGTGACTCCCTTGTTTGTAATGGAGTCTGCAAGCTTGTTGGATTTTATTCTGACGTCTTGGAATACTATCACAGAGTTGGCCATGATAATGTTGCTAAGAGCTCTAATCTTGCTCTCCAATCTCCAGTTGTTGGCCACTTTACTGCCTTTTGATCCTACCTAAAGTCTTGCGGCCATATTTATAATGAGAAGAGAGTCCCCTTCGAGGATAAGGGGGGTCCAATTCATGTCAAGAGCCCAGGTGAGGCCGACCAATAGTCCTTCCAACTCAGCACAGTTGTTTGTGGTTATGCCAAGAGAACCCCAAAAGACTCCTTGAATTTCTCCTTCATTGTTGCGGATGGCACCTCCAAATCTAGCAAGGCCCAGATTTCCTTTGGAGGCTCCGTCAAAGTTGAGCTTGTAAGTATTGAGGGGGGGAGGAAGCCACTGGTTGGGGGAGTTCACTTTGATTGTCTCTGTTCAAGCCAGGCCAATGTAGTCAGGGATAGTGGTGATTTCCTAGTCATGAAGAATTTGCATTTCATTACTATTGGTATTTAGGTCCTTATCTTTCCAAGCTGAGAGTTTTAAGGTTTCCATAATGTGTCTCTTTAGGATATGCCATACATCCTCTTCCCTCCTGCTTTGATTGTTGAAGATTCTATTGTTCCTTTCTGTTCATAATTTCTAGACTACAAATATGGGGAATAGTTCCTAGATTCAGTTGGGGAGAATGTTCCTTCCTTTCTTTGTTGACAGAGTGGAACTTCGGATCAACCATTTTATAGCTTGCGTTTGAGAGGCAAAGAAGTATCCAATGACCCCCAAGACAAATTCAATGGATCTTAGCTCAAGGCCCATTACGACCTAACTGTTGCAGAGCAAACATGATATTGAACATGACATACCCTGTGAGTGTCTGGTGGGAAGCAGGAGGAAAATCACTCACCATAGCGTGGGGAAAATCACTCACATCACTCCAAGGACGCATATCTTGATTTACCGGACTAACCGACAGGTTCAGAACCAGATTCATCATCATCGTAGCTGAAAATTTCATGGGTAGCACCGTGTGAGAGATCTATTCACACTACTGAAGGACCAAGTTTCTAAGTTTAAGCATGGAGGAAGGGTGGGGGTAGGTTGTTTTCAGCCTCAACACTTTCCCACTCCTCCCTATGCCTCATGTCCTCACTGCACCACCTATCCTCAGCCCCTTGAACACCCGCATCCGGGGTGTGGTAATCTTGCATCGTGATCTGATACCATTTTTCCTTATCGTCAGGTTCAATGTTGTCGTCCCAACGGGAGTGATGCATTGCAGGGTTATGGGTGACTCCCTTGTTTGCAATGGAGTCCGCAAGCTTGTTGGATTTTATTCTGACGTGTTGGAATACTATCACAGAGTTGGCCATGAGAATGTTGCTAAGAGCTCTGATCTTGCTCTCCAGTCTCCAGTTGTTGGCCACTTTATCGCCTTTTGATCCTACCTAAAGTCTTGCGGCCATATTTATAATGAGAAGAGAGTCCCCTTCGAGGATAAGGGGGGTCCAATTCATGTCAAGATCCCAGGTGAGGCCGACCAATAGTCCTTCCAACTCAGCACAGTTGTTTGTGGTTATGCCAAGAGAACCCCAAAAGACTCCCTGAATTTCTCCTTCATTGTTGTGGATGGCACCTCCAAAGCCAGCAGGGCTCGACTTTCCTTTGGAGGTTCCGTCAAAGTTGAGCTTGTAAGTGCCAAGGGGGGGGGGGGCACCACTAGTTGGGGAAGTTCACTTTGATTGTCTATGTTCTAGCAGGGCCAATGTAGTCAAGGATGGTAATGATTCCCTAATCATGAAGAAATTGCATTTCATTATTGTTGGTGTTTAGGTCCTTATCTTTCCAAGCTGAGAGTTTTAAGGTTTCCATAATGTGTCTCTTTAGGATATCCCATACATCCTCTTCCCTCCTGCTCCAATTGTTGAAGATTCTATTGTTACTTTCTATTCATAATTTTTAGACTACAAATCTGGGGAATAGTTCCCAGATTCAGTTGAGGAGAATGTTGTTGAAGGGTTGGTGAGGCCAGTTTACTATGGATAAATCTGGGTGACCCTTGACTCTAGCAGAGTTTCTGAAGGTTCTTTCTCCCTCTTTCCAGATTGTGTCAGTGAACTTGCACTCATCCAATAGGTGATCAATAGTTTCTTCATTGGCTTTGCAAAGGTAGCACCAAGAAGGTCTGATGCTTCCTCTCTTTTTTTGATTCTCACAAGTTAATATGTGCCTATGAAGAAGGAGCCAAAGAAAAGTAGATATTTTGGGCTATAGGTAGGCCTTCCAGATATTTTTTCACTTGGGGTCGTGGCCATCAATTCCTAAATTGGTGAGGATAGCGACAACTTCTTTCATGCTAAAAGAACCAGTCCGGAGAGAGCCCCCATATTATTTTATCATTGTCCTGGTTGATTCTAATTTTCCTGTTTTGGAGGTCATCCCAGCAGCTTTGTATATCTTCAGTGGGGCTTAAGGCATGCCACCAATCATATCCTTTCCATTTTTTGAAATGATCTCCCATAGCATTATCTTACCACATGTCACTAACCTTGGAGGCATTTTTGAGTGTCAATTGTTCCTAAAGAATTTGGAGATTGTGATCTTCTCTTAGCGGTCATTGTTGGTTCCAAGAGTCCTGAAAGAAGGAAGTCGTATTTCCATTCCACACCTCCCACAAGAGTTGATTTTGTATAAGACTCTGATTTCTATGAGCCAGGTTCCAAATTTGTGAGCCTTTGACATTGATGTTGAAACAAATAAGGACTTGTTTAGACCAGGCAGGAGCATATTTGGTGCGCCAGAGAAGAGCCAAAGGTTCTGAGGTGTGTGTTATCTATCTCCACTAGATATTGGAGTTGCTGGTTTGGTTGTTGATGGCAAGGTCCCTCAAGCCGAGGCCTCCATCAATCTTTGGGGAACAAAGAGTGTTCCAATTTACTAAAGACCACTTCTTGTGATTTTCAGTGCCTCCCTTGAGGAAGTTACGCTACATTTCCCTGAGATTTTTGATAATGGACTTCGGGGCAGCCATAGTGGAGAAAATATAGAGGGACATAGTTTGCAGGACAACTTTGAGGAGAATAAGGCAGCTAGGAAGATTAAGATATTTGAGGTTCCAACAATTGAGTTTTTTATTCATCCTGTCCAGAAGATATTTACAAGAGACATTTCTCGTAATTGAATCAGTCAGGGGGGCTCCTGGATACTTAGCAGATAGAGATCCTTTAGTGAATTCAAGGATACGAAGGATGTTTTGCTTAGTAATCTGACAGGTATTGAAAAGTAGATCTAATATTTCTCTTTGTTGATGTCAAGCCCACTGGCCAGGAGGAAGGTGTTGAGACTGATTTTGAGGGTTTTGGCTTCCTGAACTAAGGAGTTTCCCATTAGCATGGTGTCATCCATGAATTCTTGATGTGTTTGTGGCTCTAAACCTGGATGAGGTGAGAAGCCTTTGAGCTGATGATTTTGGACTTTGGCTTTGAGAAGATGTGCCAAGCCTTCCATCATGAGGACAAATAGGAAGGGAGAGAGGGTCTCCTTGTCTGATGCCTTGGGAAGGTTGGAAGCTTTTTGAGGGAGTGTCATTAACAAGAATGGAGAAAAGGGAGGTGGAGACAAGGGCAAGGATCTAATTGACCCACTGATCGCAAAATCCAAACGCAGTTAACATCTTCTTGATAAAATCCTAGTTGAGCTTGTCGAAGGCATTTGATAAGTCCAACTTGATTAACATACAATATTTTTTGGTGGCTTTGAGTGAATTGATGATCTCATGCGAAAGGATGATGCCATCCAGTATCTGTCTGCCTTCAACATATCCATATTTCTCCTTGGATATGAGGGTGAGTAGAAGTGGCTTGAGCTTATTGGTGATGGTTTTAGTAATGATTTTGAAAATAACATTACATAGGGAAATTGGTCGAAACTTACCAGCATAGTACACACCATTTTATTTGGGGATCAGATTAAGGAACGTAGAGTTAAAAGCTTTCAAGATTTTCTCAGTTTTCTCGGAGTATTCAACAATGGCTAAAACCTCTTCCTTGATGGTGGACCAACATGCATGGAAGAAATTAGTAGTGAAGCCGTCTAGACCCGGGGGTTTGTAATTTTTTAGTTGTTTTACCACCTCTTTAAGTTTCGCCATATCAATGGGTCAGAGAAGAAGTTCGTTTTGTTCTTAGGTGACTAGGGTGGGGATATTTTCAAGGATTTCCTTCCTTTCTTCACTACTATCTATATCATGCTCCTTCATGAGTTGTCTGAAGTGTTTGGTGAGAGTAAGCTCAAGATCTTCATGCTTCTCGACCTTTGTGCCATTTTCAGTTTTTAGTCGAACATTTATGTTGGTTTTCCTATGTTGTAGAGTGCCTTTGAAGAAAAAAGACAAGTTTCTTTCCCCTTCCCTAAGCCAAAGATTCCTGGATTTGGGTTTCCAGAGGATTTCTTCTTGCAAATCTCTAGCTTCCAAGTCTTCCAACAGGTCTTTTTATTCCTTTTTTATGGAGTCATTGTATCCCTCTTTCATGATAGTTCTTTGGATGTTCTCCAATTGGATTCCGATATGGTGCTTTTCTAACTGAATATTGCTGAAATGCTCTTTGTTCCATAATTTAACTTTCTCTTTAATGTATTTCAGTTTTTGCTGAAATTTATACATGAGGGTGCCGGCGGGACGCTGGAATTCGCTCCACCACTGTTGCAAGAGAGGATGAAAGTCCAAATGTGTTAGCTAGAAATTCTTGAATTTGAAGGGCCTCCTTAGATTCTCTGGTATTTTGTCCCAGCTAAAACTGATAGGCCAGTGGTTCGAGCTTGCGACTGAGAGAATGAGGGCCAATATGTCATCGCTTCTAGAGAGTATGGATTCGAAGATTAGGAAGCGGTAAAGTCTAGAAGAAATGTGCCTATCCCCAAAGCATTTATTGTTCTAGGTGAATAGGTTGTTGGTAGTGCTGATGTCTATCAGAGAAAGCTCGTTCATCATGGTGTCGAAGGCCGCATTAGCAGTATTTAGGGAGCGAATTCCTCCTTTTTTTCCATGAGATTACGGATGAGATTGAAGTCTCCTCCCAGGATCCAATGCTTTTGGCCTACCCAATGACTTATTTTTTCCAGAGAATGAATAAAATCTTGCTTTGGCGTGAGCGAGAAGGGTCTGTAAAATTTGGTGAGAATGCCCCTGAGGCTTGTCCCAAGTATGTGAAAGTCAACAGAGATAGTGAAGCAGGTTTCCAAACTCTTGCCATGGTGTTTTTGAAAATTTCTTTAGAGCATTTGTTTTCCTGAATGAACATAACCATGGGATTTTCAGTGGCAATTTTCCTTCGAAGTAGTCTTTTTTTCTGAGGTGCACTGCAACCTCTGATGTTCCAAGTTGCGTGTTTCATTGGAAAGGTTTGTAGGGTAAGGAAAAAGCAGCCTCTATGGTTGGAAATTTCCATGATCCAACCAATTTCTCCTCTATATCTTTGATCCTTTGTTGATTGCTTCTTCTTCTCCGCCTTTCATTGCCTGCTTTCTTGATGGTTTCATGTATTTTGGCACCTGGGTTTTCAATGCCTACCCCTAGGGTTTTGGATTTTCTGGTTTTGATGATGGCCTCTTTGAGTAGGACCACCTGTTGAGATGCGATGACTCCTTGTTCCAGACATTGAGCTGCCTTTTCCAATCCATCTAGATCCAGATATCTAATGTCCATATAATCTTGGTCATCTTCCATCATATCCATGTCTCATCTTGGTTCTGAGGGTTGTTACTTTCCTCCTTTGTACACTTCCATATTATTGATGGATTGGGATGGTCCTTCATTATCTGGGGTGTCCTACATTTGTTCAGATTGTAGAACATCAAAATTATTAGAGGATATGGGTTTTTTGTTTACCTCTATCGCTTGACTCCTCGTTGTCGTCCTTTTTTTCCCAGAGACCTTGGTAATGCCATCCGCATCCTCTACATCTTTACCTTTCTACTGGTTGTTCGGATTGTTCTTTGGGAATTCTATGAACAAGTGACCATGCTCATGAAAATGCCTGCATATGAAGGGTATTTTTTCATAGTTGAGAAGTTGGAACTAGTCCTCATTGTCCTAGATTTGATTGATCCCTTCTGGGAGGTCCTTCGTTATATCCATGTAAATGCAAATCTGAGCATACAAGGTGTATCTCATTTTTTTGTCTGCTCTGCTATCTTTACAAATTCCCCTATTGTGTTTCCCAGATCCTTCAATATGATCTCATGCCAATACTCCGAGGGGAGGTAGTATATCATGATCCAGATCGAGACAAAGGTGAGATCTTCTTTCTCTGGGATGAACCTTTCCTTCCATGGTTTCAAAAAAAGGTCGACAAAGTTGAAAAAGTACAACCCTCCCTCCAAGATACGGTTTTTGTCCTCAAGGTTCAGGAAAACCACCGTGAATAATCCTTTTGCCCCTAAATGAAGATCAAAATGTGCTTGGGGTTTCTAGGTTACATTGATCGACCACAAGAGTGCTTTCTCTAAGGGCAATATACCAACAAATTTTCCAATAAGAGCGTGATCCTTCATGTGTTGAATGTGTGTGCAGAGGCCTTCAGTATGGATTTGCAGGCTGGGGATTTCCTTTGCTTTCAGAATGCATTATTTTGTGTTTGTCATGGAGGTTGATCCTTTCTTTTGTCTTTCCTCTTCTTTTCTATGGCTAGCCATTTTTTAACTGAATGCAATCTGAGGATGTACCTCTCTGTTTTCTAGGGTTTCATCCTAGGAGGGGTTGAGATCCCCCCCTAGGATTCCCCATAGATCGCCATCTCTCTCCAATATGCAAGGGTGAAACTCTACTGCTTTTCCAGGGTATGCAGGCTACGGATCTACGTCCTGCAAAACCCTATCTGTGCATCGTCAAACAAATATATTTGTGAGCTCCGTCGCTAGACCCGATTAGAGCTCTCTGATAAAAAATACCAATGCCAATCCTTCTTCTTATAACACTTGTACTTAATACAACCATCAATATGAGCCACCTTAAAAGAGAAGATATTCACAATCTGATCCACAAGTGCCAAAACATTACAATTGTGACTGAAAGAAGATTTGTGCATGCAAATAGATAATCCCAAAGCCATATAGAGCCCTTTCCAAAAATTATCACATCATCCACAAATAAAATGTGTGTAAGGTAATGGCCATTTGAAGCTTTTACCCCATGAATGCAGACTTCTTCCTTAGCTTTCAAAAACAGATGATTGAGTCCTTCAATGGTTAAAATAAAAATATATGGAGACAAAGGACAACTCTGTCTTATTCCATGAGAAATTTTGAAGAATAAAGACAGTGAACCATTAACTAAAACAATAAAACTAACAATGGAAACACACGACAATGATCCATTTTGTAATGTCAAAAGAAAGACCAACTCATAGGTTAATAAGACATAGAAATGACTAGTCAATCCTATTGTACGCCTTTTCCAAGTCAAGCTTTAAGATAAAAGCACAGATCTTTTTCATCTTAATCAAGTATAGACTTTCCTGAACAATGCCCACCGCATCCAAGATTTGACGACCAAGAAGAAAACCGAACTGTTCGGTAGTTATCACCTTACTCAATACTGGTTTCAATATATCTGCGATAATATTTGTTACCAACTTATACAAAATATTACACAAAGAGATGGGGTGATAATAATTAAAACAATATGTCTTGTCAACCTTTGATATGAGAGTAATATAGGTCTTGTTAAGTGCCTCTGGAATTACACTAGAGCGGTGCGAATCCTCAATAGCCTTTGTCACCTTGCCATCGAGCAAATAAAAAAAATGCAGAAAAAACTCCACCGTCCACCCATCTGGACCTGGGCTCTTATCTCTCTTAAAATTTTTGAACATCTCCATCACTACAGCTTCGGACACCGAACCCCCAATGATCTCATAGTCACCCTACTCAAAATAACAAGGGGATTGTCTTATAACTTGTAATTGATTAGCTCTACACAGGTCACCCTTATCGGAGTAGAAATCATGAAAGTGTTTTTTCACTGCCCATTGGATAGATCTATTGTCATATACCAATTTTCCATCCTCCTCCTTGTCTTCTTAAATCACATTGTTCAGGCATCATTTGTTAGCAAAGTTATGGAAATACTTCATATTACCATCTCCGGCCTTAATCCAAATGGCCATGCTCTTCTGGAGCATTGATTCTTCTTTAAGTAAAAGTAATTTAAGACGTGAAGATTCCAACTCCATCAAAACCTGCTTCCTTTCACTGGAAAAAAATCCCCATCAACTGCCTCTAATAAGACCTATATCTCAACCTCAATGTCCTTCAAATCATTATTTAAGGACTTATTTTTTTTCACTCTCAACCAATAACCACCGATTTGAGGTTATCCATAATCCACAAAAGATTGTTCAACGGAAACAGGTGTGAAGGAGCACGGACTACAAAGAAATCCCACTGCTACCGGATCAACTGGTTGAATTCTTCATCCTTCAGCCAAGAAGGGTTAAATTTAAACAGATAATAGAAAAAAGATGTATCGAATTCTAGTTGAAGGAAAACAAACCAATGGTCCGAAAATCCTGTGGCCAGAGACCATGACCTATATTTTCCCATAACCTCACACAAACTTTCAGACATGAAGAACCAGTCTAATTTCTTTGCAATCCTCCCACCTCCACAACATCCATTAGACCACATGGGAGCAAGAACCACATGAGTAATATCATTCAATTGCACATCATAAAAAAAAATAGTAAAATACCCCGCAAGAGTATCCACTGAGCGACCAACACCCCACACTTCACTCACAGACATAGTGAAGTTGAGATCCCAACCCAGTATCAAATTAGGATACTATAGACAACCCAAAACAAGCAGACGGTCCCATAAAGCCTTTCAATCCCTACAAGGAGCATAAATGTTCAAAATGTTAATCGACTGCTCAAGGCCCTTTAGATGCCCATAGAGAAGAATACCTTCTCAGGTTGAAAATGGTTTGAATTCAGCCATCGAAGGATTCCATGCCACCAAGGTACCACCAAAAAGACCATCTGAATCCAGGGCACTAACCCTCCAACCTGGCTTCAAACCCTAACAAAAATCACATGCATTAGATGCCTCAATCACTGTTTCCTGTAACAACACTAAATCCACATGTTGATGATCAATAATCCTTTTGAGCGTAGCTATTTTGGGGCCGCTACACAACCCTCTCACATTTAACGATGTGCAAATCATTTATTATCATTGACTAGGGACAAGTCTCTAAGAGCCCGAGAAGGAGAAGAAATACTAGTATCAAAGGCCAGTAGGAGACCTCTCACATAAAGAGGGACAACCGAAAGATTGACCCTCGAAGAAGCCCTAATGTTATCCTTCACAAGCTTACATCTCTCCCTCCCTTTCTTAGGTTGTCTACACTTGTGAATAGAAACATTTTCTGCCCTAATCAACGAAATATGTAGGATATCAAGACTCACAGGCCCCTTAGCAAAATAAGTAGGAATATGCTTGCACATAACGAGACGTTGGGACGAAGTCAAGGTATAGTCATCCCGCTGATCATTTAACAAAGGCAAGTCCGAAATAGGAGAGGAGGAGATAGTAATGTCTAAAGGGATACCATATAACCTACACTAAGGTGGAAAATATTGATTAGTGAAGAGTGATGATAGGGGCATGACCATCAGAAAAGGATTAGGGCTACAAGAAGGAACCCTTGGACTCTGGAAGGAATCAAGGTCAAGCTGAACACACACAGGGGATGACGCACCATCTGGGTCGCCTTGATCATCCAAATACCCACTAATAGGAGACTTAACCTCCTTAACCCCAACAATAAAGGAATAGACCTCCCTAACACCATCCTTCTCCAAAACAACCAATGACTCCAAAATATCAACAATAGAAATGAAATTAAGTAAGAGAGGAACCGACTCAGCAAACTTACCCACAAATGAAATGATTGAATCCTTGTCAAGCGACAAGGGAAAATTGAGGTCCCTTTCCAAACCATGATCCGAGGCAGCATCAACTAGACCCTTTGTTGGTCGTACAGAAACCCTCGGACAACGGTCTTTCGAATGGTCAGTTGCTCGACAGCAATGGCACCGAAACGGTAAGCACCTGATCCGGTGGTTTATTCATCTTCAGAAATTACACTGATCCAATATGGTACAAGGTTCATTAATCGATGGTTTTAACTCATATGCTAAAATCCCTTGACATTTGTGGCAACGTGCAGTTATCGTATGAGCTGCGCAGTTATCGCATGGTGCACAGCTTATCGCAGGGGCGTGCAGCTATCGCATGGTGCGCAGCTTATCGCATGGGCGCGCAGTTATGTATGGGCCGCACAGCTTGCGAGCTGTCCAGTTGAACATTGAATGGTTCATGGAGGTTACTCACATGCTGCGACAGTGGATCGGGTATATGGCAACGTCCTTATATATCGCGACATTTATAGGCTGCGATAGCGGATCGGGTATATGGCGAAGTCCTTATATGCCGCGACATTTTTATGTTGTGAAGTTGATGGTGACATCAAACGGTTACGTTACGTGGCATAGCCCAGTTGCAAGTCATTGCAACACGTTGTGAGTCGGCATCTGTGCATGGAGTTGGTTGCAACGTTTCGGTGATCTGGAACGTCGTGGTAACATAACGCTTGGGCCGTGACTTGGCGGGATGGCATGATTCAGTTTTAGCATATGGTTGTAACGATAATCAAGAAAATAACAGCTGTAGCGGACGAATCAAACCCGTTACTTATCCTCTTGCTAAACGCTTAAATAGAGGATGCTGGCCACTGTTCAGGAGGACGGAAGAGGACAGACAGAGTGGAGAGACGCAGATTGCTTTAGAGCGCAGGGCATCGTTTCTCTGTTATGAGAAGCTTAGAGAGTCCTTGCTGTGAAGTGTTCAGATGCTGTTACTGTAGAAGTCGACATTCTTTGTTACAGTTTAGTTTCTTTGTCTTTGAATGCTAATTGTAATTTCCAGAAGAGAGGTATTCAAGACTTTGTACAGCATTCTGTTTATAGTTGCTGAAGTTGTTTCCAGAACCATTTTTGTACCATTTCAAAGAGATTAATTGGATCGGTACCCATTGGAGAGGGGCCCGGAGACGTAGCCCAGTGGAGGGGGTGAACTCCATTATCAACTTCTGTTTGTGACTCTCTAATTCAGTGTTGTCTGTTTTTTTATATCTGTTTATCAAGTTTGCTGTTTTCATTTCGGTTTTCTCATTCGTGTCGCAGTGTGGTTTTTCATTGCTGTTCTGAGCATTTAATTTCTGCTAATGCTGTTCTATTAGTTAACCTGTTGCACGCATTCTTTTACAACAAACTTTTAATGCACACAAGTTGAGGTCCGACGGATCATGTTATGGTATCAGAGCTGGTTGACTGCTTGTGCAAGTTTGTGAATGCTTACTAGGTTCAGGTTAAAGTGTGGTGAAGGAGAATTAATTGAAGGAGACCTTGAGATTGGCTCCAGGAGAACATTCTCAAGAACCATGTCTTCTCCACGAGGGGAAGAAGAAGGACATATAGATCGGTAAAAACCTGTTATTTCAGAAACTGAGTTTCTGGAGGCTTTTATGAGCATGAAAGCCATGATGGAAATTCTACTTGATGAGCGAGCAGAAAGGAAGAAGAAAGAAGAAGGATCTTCACCCAAAGATGCAGAAGTGAAGAAGGAAGAAAAGAGTAAAGGAGAAGGAGGTGATGGTGATCCTCCTGAAACTAATCAAACTTTCTCTTCTTCTCATACTTCTCATTCAAATAATGCAACTCCTAATATGCCTTATTTCAAATTGGATGTAAAATTTGAATTGCCAATTTATAATGGAGATTTAGATGCTGAAAAGTTAGACAATTGGATCAAGCAACTTGAAGTATATTGCAGGGTGCATGGCATTACTGATGACCCTTCCAGGATTCAGTTGGCCACTTTGAGAATGAGTGGAATGGCTCTTACTTGGTGGGAGAGAAAGATTCAGCAAGATCTTCGAAAGAATGGTAAAATTATTTCAGTTTGGAATGAATTCATTGAAGTATTAAGGAAGCAATTTTATCCTTTAGGTCATATGTAGCAATTAATAATGAGCTGGAAAACTTTTAGACAAGCTAAAGGACAAAGCATTCAGGAATATACTCATGAATTTAGAAAGAGGGCTATTGCATTGAATGTTGCATTAGATACCCAGGAAACTCTTCTTAAGTACATTGGTGGTATGCATTCTTATTTGCGACATACTTTGTTGATGTTTAACCCCAGTACCTTGGATGATGTATGTGTTCAAGCTACACATTTAGAAGCCATGGGTAAGCATGCTAATGATTCTTTTGTGAAGAAATCCTTTAAGGTTGACAGCAAATCGAAAGGTAAAGATACAGGGAAAAAGAAGATGGCTACCGTTAAGAAAGAGGGTGAAAAACCTACATGTTTGCATTGTCAAAAGGGGCATGATGTCTCTAAGTGTTGGAAACTTCATCCGGAGTTAAGGCCAAAGAAGTATGAAGGAAACAAAGATAACAGCAAAGAAAAAGATATTGCAGCAGTTATTCAAGACTTAGGATCCGACTCAGGTGATGAAACAAAGGTTACAACTGTCAGAATCCAGGGTAAGAATAAAAGTATCTCACTTCCCATTGATGCAAAATCAAGTTCTAGTGCAAGTACAAATCTGCCATCTACTTCTAAGCTAAATGATAAAGATAGAAGTGCACTGTTTCATGTTCGTGTCATTGCAAATCACACAAAGATTGATACATTGTTTGATAGTGGTTCACAAGTAAATATGATATCAGAAGAAGTGGTTAAGAAATTGCATTTAATTACTATGCCTCATGAAAAACCCTATCCTCTAGGTTGGGTTACTAATGATACACGATTGCAAGTTACAAAGAAATGTGTATTGAAGTTTGCCATTACTGAAAAGTTCATAGATGAGGTAGAACTAGATGTAGTACCACTTGACATTTGTGGAATTGTACTTGGGAGTCCATATTTGTATGACCGGAAAGCAGTCTTCTATAGAGAGCAGAATAAGTATCATCTTTTTAAAGATGGTGTAGAATATATTGTACGAGCACATAAGATAAATACCAATCTAGCCATAGTCTCTGCAGGACAAATGAAGAGGTTGGTAAATGCTAGTAAGAATTTTGTGTTAATGATGGTTAAGGTGACAAATGATGAGATCTCTAAATCTTTTAAAGGGTGTGACCCTAAGCATAAATCTGAACTAATGGAAATCATTTCTGAGTATGATTATTTGTTTCAAGATCCGAAGGGGTTACCACCAAAGAGAGAGATTCAACATGAGATACATTTGCAGCAGGATGTGCCACTCCTGAACATAGCCATGTACTGGATGTCTGTGATGCAGAATGAGGAAATCAAGAAGCAGGTTCAGGAGTTGATTGAGAAGGGGGTCATCCGGCCAAGCACTTCTCCTTGTGGCTCTCCTATAGTCTTGGTTCCGAAGAAGGATGGGTCTTGGAGGATGTGCATCGACTATAGGGCCCTTAACAAAATCACCATTAAAAACAGGTATCCTCTTCCCCGCATTGATGATTTGCTTGATCAGTTGAAACATGCAACTTATTTTACAAAATTAGATCTGTGTAGTCGGTATGATCAAATCCGTGTTTTTGAAAATGATGCTTGGAAAACAGCTTTTAAAACGAAATAGGGTTTGTATGAATGGCTTTTGATGCCTTTCAGGCTCTGTAACGCACCTGCTACTTTCATGCGGGTCATGAATGATGTCTTTCGTTCATTCATTGATGATTTTGTAATTGTATATCTAGATGATATCCTGGTGTTTAGCAAAACCTCGGAAGAACACATTGTACATGTGAAGAAAATTTTAGATGTACTAAGAAAGGAGAAGCTTTATGTAAAGATGTCCAAATGTGAATTTGCTAAAACTTCTTTAGTATATCTGGGCCATATTATTGGTGGAGGCCACCTACGAGTGGACCCAACCAAGGTTGCTGTCATTGTAAACTGGCCACGGCCTAACACCGTTACTAAAATCATAAGTTTTTTGGGTGCGGTTCAGTATTGGAGGAAATTCATTTCTGGGTTTTCTTCCATTGCTGCGCCTTTACATGCGTTGACAAGCATTAAAGAAATTTTCCAGTGGGGAGGCAAGCATCAGAAAGCCTTCAACACTTTGAAGGGAAATATTAGCACATCACCAGTTCTGACGTTGCCAGATTTGCAGCAGCCATTTGAGATCAAAATTGATGCCAGTGGGTTTGCCATGGGAGCCGTTTTGATGCAAGGGAGAAAGCCAGTTTGTTACCATTCAGAAACATTCTCTACTGTGGTAAGTAACTATCCGACCTATGACAAAGAATTTTATGCTTTAGTATAGAGTGTGAAGAAGTGGAAACATTATATCATGGGAAAAGAAATAGTCATACATACTGATCATCAGCCACTTCAATATTTACAATCTCAGACTAAAATACAACAAAGTAGGCATTTAAGATGGATGGGATTCTTACAACAGTTTCATCTCGTAATTAAGTACAAAAAGGGAATTCATAATAAGGTAGCAGACATGTTATCAAGGCCTCCTACAAATGCTTCAATCATTCTTCAAAACAGTTCATTAACACATGAAAGTTATATTGAACAGTATGCAGAAGATAAATATTTTAAGGAAGTATATGCATCACTAATACATGGTAAACAGGAAGAGAACTATTATGTGCATAATCGACTTTTGTATCATCTTGGTAAACTCTGTATTCCAGAGAAAGAAAGAGTGCATGTGATTCGAGAAGCACATAGTTCATTGATTGCAGGACATTTTGGTGTAAGTAAAACATTATCTGTATTGCAGAATCATTGTTATTGGCCTCAAATGCAAGAAATTGTAGCTAAATATATAAGAGGTTGTGTTATGTGTGCAATAAGTAAGCCTAGCAATAGGAAATTGGGTTTGTACACACCTCTTCCAGTTTCTTCTTGTCCTTGGGAAAGCATTTCTATGGACTTTGTAGGGGGACTACCTATGTCTAGGAAAGGACATGATTACCTATATGTTGTTGTGGATAGATTCAGCAAAATGTGTATCTTAATGCCATGTAACAAACAGATCACTATTGAACAAACAACTCATCTATTCTTTCAGAATGTTTGGGTACATTTTGGGCTACCCATGTCTATTATATCTGATCGAGATTCCCGGTTCTTGGGAGAATTCTGGTCAACTTTATGGGAGCTTATGGATACTAAACTTAAGAAAAGTACAGCTTTTCATCCACAGACCGATGGGAAAACAGAGGTAGTGAACAAGACAGTGGTTCAGTTGCTCAGAGGATATTGTAGTAAACATCTAAAAATTTGGGATGAGCAGTTGCAGTATATACAGCATGCTTACAATCATGCAGTTCATTCTTCCACGAAAAAATATCCTTTTGAAACTTGTTTTGGTTACCTGCCAAAAACACCTATGGATTTCTCTTTTGGCAAAGATGCCGTGGATGGAAATCATGATGCAGGTAAAGCTTTAAGGTTCATTCAGATAATCCAAGCAATGCAGCAGGCAGTTCAAGAACAGTTGGAGAAGATCTAGGCAAAGTACAAATCCAGGCATGACAAGCATCAAGTTGATCATCAATTTCAGGTTGGTAACAGAGTTTGGTTACATATCACCAAAGAGAGAATGAAAGGTGAAGGTAAAAAGCTTAAGCCTATCAGGTATGGTCCTTTTGAGATCTTGGAAAAGATCGGTACTAATGCTTTTCGCTTGAATTTACCTCCATACATGCAAATTTATTCAATTATCAATGTTGAGAATCTTAAACTGTATGAGCCTCCTATGATCATGGATGAGGAAACTAACATATAGATTCCTTTAGTTGATGATATGGCACCTGAATATATGAATGAGTTGCAGGATGATGTTATTCTTGACAGAAATGTAAGGACTTCATGAAGGGGGAATGCTGAGTACCTTCGAGTGGGGCTGAAAGGCATGCATCCTAGCAAAGCAAGATGGATGGAGATTGGAAAAGTGAGGGAGCTGTAGCCTCACTTACTTGCTAAATGATTCAATCTTTTGGTGGTCCAAAAGCTCTTCAATGGGGAGGAATGATCCGGTGGATTATTCATCTTCAGAAATTACACTGATCCAATATGGTACAAGGTTCATTAATCGATGGTTTTAACTCATATGCTAAAATCCCTTGACATTTGTGGCAACGTGCAGTTATCGTATGAGCCGTGCAGTTATCGTATGGTGCACAGCTTATCGCAGGGGCGTGCAGCTATCGCATGGTGCGCAGCTTATCGCATGGGCACGCAGTTATGCATGGGCCGCGCAGCTTGCGATCCGTCCAGTTGAACATCGAATGGTTCATGGAGGTTACTCACATGCTGCGACATTTATAGGCTGCGACAGCGGATCGGGTATATGGAGACGTCCTTATATACCGCGACATTTATAGGCTGCGACAGCGGATCGGGTATATGGCGAAGTCCTTATATGCCGCGACATTTTTATGTTGTGAAATTGATGGTGACATCAAACGGTTACGTTACATGGCATATCCCACTTGCAAGTCATTGCAACATGTTGTGAGTCGGCACCTGTGCGTGGAGTTGGTTGCAATGTTTCGGTAATCTGGAACGTCGTGGTAACATAACGCTTGGGCCATGACTTGGCGGGATGGCATGATTCAGTTTTAGCATATGGTTGTAACGATAATCAAGAAAATAACAGCTATAGCGGATGAATCAAACCCGTTACTTATCCTCTCGCTAAACACTTAAATAGAGGATGCTAGCCACCATTCAGGAGGACGGAAGAGGACAGACAGAGCAGAGAGACGCAGATTGCTTTAGAGTGCAGAGCATCATTTCTCTGTTATGAGAAGCTTAGAGAGTCCTTGCTGTGAAGTGTTCAGATGATGTTACTGTAGAAGTCGACATTCTCTGTTACAGTTTAGTTTTCTTTGTCTTTGAATGCTAATTGTAATTTCCAGAAGAGAGGTATTCAAGACTTTGTACAACATTTTGTTTACAGTTGCTGAAGTTGTTTCCAGAACCATTTTTGTACCATTTCAAAGAGATTAATTGGATCGGTACCCATTGGAGAGGGGCCCGGAGATGTAGCCCAGTGGAGGGGGTGAACTCCGTTATCAACTTCTGTTTGTGACTCTCTGATTTTGTGTTGTCTTTTTTTTTTTATATCTGTTTATCAGTTTTGCTGTTCTCATTTCGGTTTTCTCATTCCTATCGCAGTGTGGTTTTTCATTGCTGTTCTGAGCATTTAATTTCTGCTAATGCTGTTCTATTAGTTAACCTGTTGCACGCATTCTTTTACAACAAAATTTTAATGCACACAAGTTGAGGTCCGATGGATCAGCACCAATAGTCCAAAGGTTGGATAAAAGAACCACCCTCCCAGAAAAATTCAACCTCCACAGGAAAACCCTCATCTACAACCATCTCCACCAGAACCCTTGGTGAGACCCTCTCAAAACCCAGAAGCTGATCATCCTCCATAAGAATAAATATCCTAAGAGCATTTTCTATCCCCATGAAGCCGTTCAAGTTCCAATAATGAACTAGGAAATCTATAAATATCACCCACATATGTCTCTTAGACAACTTCTCATGGATAGGGTCAAAACCCACATGCCAATGACCTAAAACCGGGGAGCCCTGTCCAATAACCCATAACCATATTTCAATAACCAACTAGTCTTCCTCCGATAAAAACTAGAATATAATCCATCTGTTAGCCAAAAGTATGACTCATGGAATCAATTTGATAACATGATTCAATACAACATGTATCCAGTCCAGTATCTCATCCCTACAGAGCTTGATGAATTCGAATCTTCCCACCAGAGCACGCCACAACAGAGCCTCCACTGAGTCCATAGTCACATCTCTTCGAGGGACACACACCAGCCTAGAACCCCTCAAATTTTCAAAACAAATACGAGACGAATGACGAGCACCAGAAACCCTAGGCCCCTTATCCATTTTCGAGATAAAAACCCCTTGGGGAAATGTAGTGAAATGACTGCCGTCACCCGCCACTTTACTTGACAAACACACCTCCTGCACCGATCTGCCAGCTCTAGAGGGCACATAATTCACAAATAAGACCTTCTCCCGAGGGTTTATATGAACCCACCCTCCCAACTCAGTCAGGATAAAAACCGGAGAGCCCCACAGACCCCCCCAAAAAAATCGGATACACATACCGACGAAGAGCGATTCCAACAAGAAAACCTATCTGACCAACACACCCACCAAATGAAAAGAAAACCGACTTCCCACTTTTTATACTGGTTGGTACCGAGTCCATCAAAATGATGGACTAAACTCCAGTCAAAGAGATAATACAGACCACCTACCCTCCACCCAACACCCAAAGCCCAAATCCCAGACACCAGACCTGTAAAACCCGTCGATAAGTATACAAAAGAATAAAACATTATCGCCTAGGAACTCCACAGAAACTAGCAACATACCCAACACCTGAATAGCAAGCCAGAGTCGAACACCAAGACTATATAACCTTACAAACAAACGCTCCAGTTGCTAGGGTTTCCACCATTGTCTTCCTCCTTCCCTAGGGTTTCTGCTAGGTAGATCTAAATTCCACACTTGAAACACAATCCACTTTCATGATCTTTAATCTCCCTCTTATGAAACAACAAGTTTCGAAAACTTTATTATTTAGGGGTATTTGTTAAAAAATGTTTCTAGGTGTAGATCTAGGAAATATAGATATTTTGGAAGGAAAAGTACAACTATTATGTTGTGTTGATATATAGAAACATGTAATACGTAGACACAAAGTAGGGTTCAAAACATTTCTAAACTTAAAGGAGCTATAAAACTAGTCGATGTATATTTTAATTTCATTTTTAAAATATTAAATAAAATGCTTTTTTAAAGGAAAAGTAGTATAAATTTTTATAATAATGCTTACAATGAAAAGTTTACTAATTTAAAAATTATTTTATTTTGAAATATAAATCTTTGAGAATAATATGAAAACATTTTATATTACTTTTATCACTTCAATTTTATAGGTTATCTTAATTTATAATAATTTTCGATATAATGTATTTAATTTTAAGTTTTATTACAATGGTATATACTATATTATGAGTTTTTTTTTTGTCTTGTGGTGCCTCTCGCCTCTGTGTTATCTTGCAAATAGATGTAAATGTTTTTTTTGTAAATGATTGGATGTGTTTTCCATCCCATTTCTCTTTTCATATAGTGAGTAGAAATACTCACAAATATGGTTGATTGCTTATGTTGGCAATTAGGTATCTAAATTCAAGTGAACTTCATGATGTGGAGACCATGGGTGGGGATAATTTGGATGGAGTTTACGGTTGACATAATGGAGGATAAAAAGGGCCTATGGATACCAACTTAAGGATTTTACCATGGAGATGGAGCTGGATTAGGTAGAATTTGGAGAGGAAGAGGGGACTAGCCCCACACTAATGTTTGAGTCACACAAGGAATTAATAGAGATCTAGAGATGTTCCAAGTACATCAATGTAATTTTGATATGTATCCTACAAAAGTTTTCTAGGTGGTTAGATCCAACATATGATGTATATGGATTTCAAAGTAGGGGTTAGAGGTTTGGACATCTTGTTCACCACTAGAGATTGATTTTTAGTCCTTGGAGATCCAAACAGTAAATGCTAGTGTAAGTGACTGATTCTGAGGTGAAGCTAGAGTAAAGGTAGGCAACCCCATAACTACAAAAATACTTCATCTAATACGACACAGTCATAAACTTTGCATGTAGCTTGACTATAACTAGTACATGGTGAAGATGAGGAGAATTTGTTCATTACTAGTGTGAAAGAGGCTTGGAAGGGATAGTCTCTAAAGGTTTATGAAGAAGAAAACAATCATTCGATATCAAAGAACTTGGGAGAGGGGAAGAAAACATTCCACAATTAAAAAAAATTATATCAACCAAACCTGATAATCCAAAGATGGTGGTTTGCCAAGATGATTAGTTGAATGAAGTGGAAGATTTGATGGCACAAGCAGTACTTGGAAGGTTTATGGGAAAATTTGTTAGGCTTGAGTCTTTAAAGGGATGGATGCTTGAAAATTGGAAGTTGTTATTGGGCTACTTGCCTAAGTTCCATGCATTGGTATGAGGTTGGTTATGGGTTATTTTGAAGTATAAGGAATATGTACTTCTAGTGATGAGTAAATACTGGATGTGGGGGCCCTTGTGACCATGCCTTAAGCAACGGGCGTTCCATTTGACCCGAGAAGGGAACCTACCTACATCCAAAAAAATGGGTATTATTGATAGGCTTTCCTATTGAATTATTACAACCACAAATTCTAGAAAAGGTGGGGAAATCCATTGGTCATTTTATAACATATAAAGACAGGTGGTTGGAAAAACATGATAGGATAATGTCCCTAATTCTAGTGGAACTTGATTTCCAAGAAGGAGTACTAGCTGAATTGGAGATAGAATGGGGATAATGGAAATTTTCTCAAATTTTAGATTATTGGAAACCACCCTTTTATTATGGTTACTATCATGAGGTTGAACACCTATGGAATTCTTACATAATTTTTAGGAAGGGGTTAGTCAGACCTATAAATATATGGGTTAAAAATAACATGAACTAGATCGTAGAGGTGACTCTAGATTCTTTGAGGAATAAAGGGAGTACAGACTTGGATGGTACATGCTCTCAAGGTCTGGATAAAATTCATACTATCCCAGACCAAGCATCATCCATAATTCCTTTGGAGAGTAGTGCGAAGGAACCAAATACTTCCTAGAAAGCTAATGTTTCATCAATCCCTAGAGTGTGTTTTCATGAAGTAATTGGTAGTCCTACAATCCTTCAATTAATAAGGCTACAAATCAACTTTCTGGAAATATACCTGTATGTGACCCCTTACCCATAGAATATTCAATGGGTAGTGTTGGGATTGAAGCACATAAAAGAGGGTATTGGAAGCTGAGGGGTGTGAGGCTAGATGTGAATATTGTGCTTTGTTTGGTTTCGGTTGTAATATAGGACAAGAATTTGATATAACTAGCAGAGTACCAGACAAGGTTTCTCAAGAGGTATTAGGACATATTTATTTTACATCTTCAGAAACTAAGGAAAAGTCCTTGAGTATTCTTGTAAGGTCCACATACCACCTACTCTCTAATAAAGAGAAGGAAAATGCTATCAAGGATTTGAAGTTGGGACTAGATTTGGATAAATATTTTCCAACCATTGTTGGTAGGAAATCTCACATCTAAAAAGTTAAGTCTCGGGAAAAGAATGAAATTGAGAAGGTAAACATAACAACTTTGATAGGGCCCTTAGAGGGGGATAGGCCAAAAGAAGGTTACTAAATGATACTTATCTCTTTGAATGTTAGAGGGGTAGGGGGTTCCCTCAAACAATCGGTCCTCAATAGACTATTTTTTCTATACAATCCTGATATAATTATGTTACAAGAAACAATGTATGTTTTTAAAAATGATTTAGAATTCTTGTCCTATTTAAAGGATTGGATTTTTTTTACTATAGATGATATAGGTCAGTCTGGGGGAATAATAACTAGGTGGAATGCTAAGTTTGACTCTATTTTTTATTTAGTATTGAACCCGGTCATTTTAGTGGATCTTTATTCTAAGGAGTTTGTGAAAGAAATCTAAATTACTAATGTTTATGGACCCTATGGTGACAAACGACCCTATTAGGAAAATCTAGTTAGAATAGACTATTTGGAAGGGGGAAATGTGATTATGAGAGGAGAATTGAATTTAACTCTGAACCAAAGGGAAGTTTTGGGGAAAGTATAGAAAATATCCACTTGGATATTTTGTCTTTCATTTGTTTGAAACACACGATCTTGTTGATGTAGAACTAATCAATGTTGTACCTACTTGGAGGAATGCTAGAAGAGGAATGGAGGGCATATAAAAAATATTAGATAAATTCTTAAAGGAACAAGAACTTTACTCAAAGAAGTTTAAAATAAAATCTATGGTCGGGACAAGGGCTACTTCATATCACCTTCCAATTTTGGTAGTTTTGGATTCATAAACATGGAAACCGCCAAGCCCAGTAAAATCTAATTGTGCTTTGTTGATGGAGGAAGGTTTTAGAGTGATGGTAGCTAAACATTGGAACCCATTGGAGCCACACCAAGGGGATTCTTCCATGAAAAGATTTGTTGTCAATATAAAAAGAATCAAAGGAGATTTGAAAGAGTGGGTCCAAACATTAGCTTCTAAAACTTGAAAAGATTTAAAGGGGGTAGAAGCATAAATTAGTGCTTTTTTTTCTTCATCATAATGACGTGGGTATCTTTACAAATGATGAAGCTCAGACTTTGAAGGAACTATAATTTGAAAAGAAGGACCTCTTGGACAAAGAGGAGATTGCATGGAAACTTAAAAGTAAGGATTTATTGATAAAGGAAGGAAATAATAATACTATTTTGTTTTCATAATTATGCTAACAACATGAAACATATAGATAATATATGGGATATCACACATTCTAGTGGCACATAAGTCATATCCTTTGAAGATTGTAGAGGTGGGAAGAGTTCATTTTAAGACCCTCTTTAAGGACCCAAAAGAATCATACATTAGAGAAATCATGAAAGTTATAAGTTTATTTCCTAGGTTTATAGATAAGGCAGTGAAAAGGGATTTGGAGGCTAAGATTACTATTGAAGAATTGAATATTGCGCTAACATCTTTCAAGAAAGGGAAGATTCTTTGACTATATAGTTTATCTGTAGAGTTTTATTTGGTATTTTTTGATACCTTGGAGTAGGACATGCTTCAATTGGTTGAAGAGTAAAGGTTATCAGAGAAAGTGTCTGGTTCCCTAAAAACTACCTTCCTAGCCCTTATACCTAAAAAATAGTATGTTTTTTCTTTTGAAGATTTATATTTATCTCATTATGCAATCTAATTTACAAACTTATTTAAAAAAATAGTGTTAATAGGATGGAAGGTATATTGTTAGGTATAATTTTTTATGAACAATTCAAGTTCCTAAATAATTGTGAAATTTACGATACAACGAGATTAATGCATGAATGAATGCACATTGTCAATACACAAAAATGCTAGCATCTATTCTGAAGATTGATTTGGCCAAGGCATATGATAGGATGACTTGGTTGTTTATCACACTATTATTACTCTAGATCGGCATGAACTTACACACTATAAATTTTATCATGAGTTGTCTTTCTTTAGTATCATTTCTAATTTCAATTAATGGATCTCCGTTGGGTTCTTTTTGTTGCCTAAAGAGGACTTTGATAGGGTTAACTCGTTATCTCATTTTCTTTTCCTATTGGTGACAGAAGGTGTAAGTATTCTAATAAGAGAAGTAGAAATCAAAGTGGACTTGTTGCACCTGCAACAATTTCCCAAAATTCTAAAAATTTTAGGACCCTCCTCTACTTTGATTTAGTTGGTTTTTCTTCTCGGTTTGGTCTATGGATTTTTGGAATGTTTTACAGCACTTTGAATTGCTATCAATCGATCTGTTTTCTCCGTTAATGCTTAGAATGATCCCATCTATAATCAAGCTCATCGTTGCTTTTTGCTTACCCTTCGAAATCATTCTGAATCGGGAGTTAAGTCATTGGTTTTTCTTTTCGCCGTTGCGGAGGTTTGTTGCTTTGTATTTCACCATTGCGGGTGGCTTTTGATTCTTCACCGTTGCGGGTGTACTTTTTTTTTGCGTCGGAAGGGGATGAATATCTCCTTGGCCGACGTTGCGGACGGGTTATGGTTTGGTCTCCGTCGTTGCGGACCATGCAAGGTTCTGAGGTTTCGTTTTCTCGCCGATCCGTGTGTATCGGAGCTCGTTAACTTCTGTTCCCTCCGCCGTTGCGGGCGTGTTCGAGTTTCAGTTTTCCGATGTAGATCCTTCGGGTGGCTGATGTGAGTTACGGACGTTGTTTTGTTATGCATCGCCCGCCGTTGCGGAAGAGTCCAAGTTGTTGGTCTCCGATCTCAGTCCCCGCCTATGCCCAATCATCGTTATTTTTCATGCATTTATTCACCACTAACAGATGAGTTGAGGATGGTAACTGTCCGCCGTTGCGGAAGGTCCGGGATTCTCGCCGCCCGATTCACTTTCGTTCCCCACCCGATACGACCCATCACACGTGCGACCTTGTTATATATACGAGGGGTGGTTTGGAATATGGTATTATTTTATTTTGGCCCGAGTTGTCGTTTTCCTCTCTGCGCTGTCGATTCCTCTACCCCCGTGGACTATCGTACCACTGTTTGCGTCCAGGTGTCAATTGGAAGCTCAACCGTCCTCGCCCCGTCAGCTTCACGTCGTTACCAGGTAGGCCATTCTCGCCATGCTTTGTTCCTTTCAAGATTTTTTTTATGCTGCGGTTATATGTTTTAGGAAAGCCCCATTTTACATACAAGGGTTCACCGCCGTTTTGATTTGCCGTAGTCGTTTTCCTTGCCCGCCCGATGTTTTGCACCCGCGTATTGAGATTTGCCGTTAGGTTAACTGTTTGCGTTTTGGGAAGGGGGGCGTTTTATTTAAGACTCGCATTTTAATCATTATTGACCTCGGCCTGTTTTTTCCGCCCCGCGCGCAGTATATGAAGGCGCGGTGCAGGCGGCCGTTACGCCGCCTGCGCCTAGCATCCCCCTTACGATGATGAGGCCCAAAGAAGTTTTACGGTGGTTTTTCGGTGGTCGTATTTTTTCCTCCCCGCTGGTGTTTTTCCCGTTTACCCGGTTTCGAACCCCAGTTTCTGCCCTCGCCGTCCCGTGCAGTCCGTCGTCTTTGGCTGTCTGAAACCCTAGGTTGCTATGAGGGTTGTGTCGCTGTAGTGTTTGAATTTTGGAGGTGGCATGTACAGTGGTTCCGATGAGAGCGTCGTATACCAAAAAGTAATGTTGATGCCCGTAGTATATAGCCGCACTGATGTAACTATCTTCCCGCGAGCAGCATAGGCTATTACAGTTTTTACCCTTGATAAAGCCATGTCGTCGAAATGTTTGATATGGAGAAAGATACATTTTCACCTTGCGTTTAAGATTCATACTTGTGCTTTATGAGTTTTTATCGTGGAAAAAGTGGCATACTGTGAAATAATGTAGATTTAATGTCAGCCAAATTATGATTGATCAAGTTTTAGTATGATACAGCAGAAGGACATTGCTCATTATATTGCAGTAGTGGACTGAGTCTTTTTCGTGCTGGTATTTTGATAGTCGGGACATGGCTGGGTTGTGCATACATGTGTTGGTTTCTTTTCTTGCTTGCACATTAACATAAGATAATAGCACACTGCACAGTATTGCATGCTAGTTCAATTCTTCAGCCTGAAGGGCTTATGTCTTAATTTCTTTACAGTCATGATACACTTGAGAAAGAATAAACTGCTGCACAATGTTCGTAAATTCGAATTGCTTAATGTCATAATGTTATACATGGCAGGAAGAACTTACAATGTCCAAAAGGCATAAAAAGAAGGCCCCTATGGTCGAAGAACAATCAACAATAGAGGTCGTCACACAGACAGAATATATATATGAGGACACCCAATGTGTCTCTGGTGTTGAGCCTGAGTATAAATGGGGTGAGATATACAGACTGATTTCCCGCAGGGAAGTCCCAGACATGGGTCTCGAAGAAGAACCCATTTATGCCAACATAGAAAAATCCGCCATCATGAAGGTGGCTACCAGACCAGAGCTGTTCCCATGCTCTAATGTAATGAGATGGATTCTGCCCCATACAAACAACAACACAATGCTTATAGGAAATGTCGAAGGTCAGGGCTATGCTGCATTTAGCCCTGGATATGTGGCATTGGCTTACCACCTGCCAGAACCTCAAGTCTTTCTATCTAATGATTGGCTAGATAACCTCAGGATGGATTTGGTGGAGACCCTGAGGAGAATGCTCTTGCCGGGAAAGCTCTATCGACACAGAACAACCGAGGATTCTGATACAGCGAGTTTAAGAGCTCCTTACAGATTTATAGCTCTGATGCTAAATAGGATCTTTGGTAGAGCCAATGGCAGACTTTTCAAATTTGAGTGGATACCCCTTATATTCCATGTGGCGATAGAAGGAACCGTCTTCAACTGGGCCAGCCTAGTATCAAGTAGTCTCTCTTCTTGCGTAGCTGCAGCCTTGGGAGGAGGAGAAGCCCGTAAAAAATCTGAATTCTATATGAGTTCAATTTTGACAGACTGCATACTATGCAACCAGCCTTTCCCCGGGCTCAAGTGTGTCTGGGATAGGGAAAGAATGCCTGTATATGCAGCTTACAAACCGCTGTGGGCTCATCAGTACCACAGTTATTACAGAGAGTTTTGTGAGCATTTCATTATGCCGCTATACACGCTTATCTTCCGGAAGGAATGTAATTGCATGTCAGAAGATGCTATGCAGGTGATAGAGGAACATGGAGATTACTTCTTGACAGACAATGGTATGTATCTCAGAATGTATGGAGGGTCGAAGACACCTTATCTGCTGCCAAAGTATGCAACGGATTATATAATCCATAAAGAGGCGGTCAGGCAGGTATTCATTGACGGAATTGGTAATTTCTTGTTCCAGCACAAGAAGACTGCATATCCCCCTTTACCATTCAAGCTGGGTAGCTGTAAATTCACCAATGTGAAACAAGCTGCCGAATTCATAGAGGAACTAGGGAAGTTCCATTATGGGGAAATGCCTTTCCGGAGAAATGACACTCATGGTAAAGTAGTTGGGCACTGTAAGAAGCACAAGGTGTTTTTCGAGTACACCCATCATTTCGATAGTGAAGAATCCATCTTCAGGAATGCCCCAAACATGACGGCACTCAGCAGAAGATTCAAACCAAAGAACCCCACCAAAGGTGGAAAAGGGGCAAAGCAGGCCAAAGCTGAACAAGCCAGAGCTGAAGAAGGAGTCAAAAGGATAAGGGAGGAAGCTCAGAGGTTGGAAAATGAGGCTGTAGAGTGGCTGCAGAAGGGAGAAGAAGAGAAAAGGAAAGCTGCCCAGGAAGCAACTGAACTAGCAAAAGAAGCAGCCAAAGAAACAGAAGAGGCAGCTAGGAAAGCAGCTGAAGAAGCACAGAGAAAACTAAATGAAGAGCTCCAAGGGTAGGAGGCTTAAAAGATAAAGTTAACACAACAGTCAGCCTCTGAAACACCAATAGGGCAGATTCAGGAAGAGGAAAATCTTGAGGTGCAAATCCTTCAAGTACCTACTGCTAGCACTCCTGTAACCCCTATGCTCCAAATAGTGCCTTTCGTCCAGAAGAAGGGGGAAGAAGTCCCTGATTTCAGTACTGTATATTATGACAGGACCATTAAAATAATAATGAGGAGGATGGCGAAGAAGGTGGAGGCGAAAGATCTATCAGGGAAGATGGTCACAGATACAGTAGTCATGCTAGGGACAGACAAAGATCCTATGCTCACGATAAGAGCCGGGGATGCACTAATTGATGCCTCCGCTGATAACATAAACAAGGTGATGATTGAATTAGAGTCAGCTAAGAAGACCACTGCTCAGCTAAAAGACACACTGAGACAAGAAAGAGGAGAGGGTAGCAGACTTAAGAGGAAGTATGAACACATGCTAAGGGAAATGGAATCCACAAAGGGTGAAATCCATGTCCTTCAGGTGGAGATACAAGCCAAGGGAACAACACAATAGGCTCTAGAAAATGCGCAACAGGAAGTTCAAGATCTGAAGAATGAGAAGGAACAATTGAGGGAAAAGGTGGAGGACCTAGAGGCGCAGCAGAGTATCATCTATGGGTCCAATACTGAATACACCAAAGAATTGAAGGAGCAGCTGGCTTCTCTGACTGCTGAACTGGAAACAGCAAAGGAACAGCAAGTCAATCTGCAGCCATTTAAAGAATATATCCTAGCGCAAAAGGCTAAAATGATGCAGCTGCAGACTGCTCTGGAAGAAGAAAGATGCAAAGTTCTTCAGATGGACAACAAGTTAGAGGAGATCATAGAAACTTCCTCCTACTTCGTAGACAGGTCTTAAGATGTTCTTGAGGTCTTGAACGCCAGAATGGAAAGACTAGAAGATGATGCCGAGATTCCAAGAGAAATACCAGCCAAAGATCATCAAACCCTCAGGAGAGATCACAGCCTAGTAGAGTTTGCCATCAGCACTGCTGAAGACTTTAAGAAGGCTATCCGAAGGACACAGGTACCATGCTCAGAATATTTTAAAAGGTTCCTTAATGCATACAACCGCTGCCAGACAGAGGCTGAGCTTAGGTTTGAAGAGTTCCCGGATCATGAGACCTTGGTGGACATATTGCAAAAAAGGCATCAAGCTGCAGAGGATAGGATGCAGCAGATTCGATCCATTGATGCCATAGTACTGAAGAACGAGGTGGGCCACGCAGGCGTTAGTATACAGATTCTAGAAGACCAGCTTCGGTTGAGCCCAGCAAGGATTGAGGCCATCAGGAACCAAGTTGACAAGTTTGAAATTAACATCCAGTTCCTAGAGCCGTGCGCTTTTGAAGGCCTCGCTGCTGAAGCAGCAGCATGGAAAAAATTCTTTGAAAACCAAGCAGCACCCTCCTCATAGAGGACCGGTCAACCTTTTACTAATTTAATATTTTTGTAAAAGTTTTGAGAAATGAAGCATTGGGAAAGCAGAAGGTTGGGAAGCCCAAAGGTCACTTTGGGCAGCCCAACCATTTTGACCTTTTGTATAAAAGTAGGAAGCGTAGAAGAAAAAAAGGATTTTTTCCCCAGCAAGACTGGATGATATTGTAAGAAGAACTACTTCATTTTGCAATAGAAATTACAGTTTGCTTGTTGAAAGAAGATCGGTGGGATTTCAAATGTGTTGCCATGGATAGTTGAAAGATGAACTACTTTGTTTTTCAGCATTGTGTCCATGAATTGTGAGATCGTTCTAACTTATGACCTATGTCTTGTTTAAATGATTTCTGATTTATTTTATGAAATAACCACCATGAGTAATGTATGCTGATCATAAACAATTAGCTATCTGGTTGTGAAATATCTTTCATTGTTCATGCGTGTAAAAGTTAATGTCAGCTATCTGTAATTGCTTTTAATTATGTGTGCACATCCGCATTACTCATACATATTAATTACCAATTGGCTTCCCGGGGATAGGATAGATAGATAGGTAGGTAGGAATATAGATAAGTAGTTTGTTCATCTCATTTCTGCATGTGTGATTCAGATGCATGGCGAGCCTAAGACGAGAGGTAAGAACCTGCGCATCACATTGTGAATGCTCTTTGCATCCTTCACCATCCTGCATAATTAGTTAGATGTTTGCATTTCATATTTAAGTAAAAAATACAAATTCCGGTGGACCGGGCCGCAACCGGTAAACCCTTGTTGTTACTTTGACCTACGGTAGCCGGACCGCAAAACCGGATGGATTCCCTATACCAAACAGTCAACGGGATAGTTGGGAACGTTGATTGGGGAGAATCCCTTACTGTTGTCGCCTGCGAATTTCCAGGCCTCAACAGGACTTAAAAGGGGTTAAGATCTCAAACTCTATTGTTATCTTACATTTTCTTTTTATAGATGATATATTGATGTTTGGTCATGGATCAACCAAAGAATTGGAAATTATTAAGAAGATACTAGAGATTTATTGCCAAGCAATAAGTATGGTGATTAATATGAACAAGTCTACAATATTAGTAAATGAATTAATTGATGGTGTAAGAAGGCATTTTGAAAATTTGTTTCATATGATCTTTTATGAGTTAGATCAAGGGGTTAAATTTCTCGACTTGAATATAAAACCATATCATTATCTATTTTATTATTGGGTTTGGTTATATAATAAGGAGAAAGCTATAATCTCAGTATGGTGTAACAAATGATTTGCCATGTGGAGGAAGGATCATACTATTAAATGTTGTTTTGGAAATCAAATTGGTGCATTGGATGACTATTGTTAAGTTCCCCAAAGGTATATTAAATAAAATTTAGAAATGTATTTTAGTTTTCTTTGGTTTGGAAAAATAGTTAAATATTGTATACCATTGGTGAATTAGAAATGTCATGTCCCCTCCCTTCTGAGAGGACGCGACTACGAAATTGCTACTAACAAACGGGAAATCTAAGCCCCATAAAAATAAGCAGAAAATTGCATTGAACATAAAATACATACACATATGCATTAATATATGGCAGAATCAATTCATGCATTCAAGCACTCAACATGTTCATGATAATTTAAACAAGCAAATACAACTGCAGAGATTAAACACACAAGAATACTTATCTTGAAAAAGAGTTGTCCCGCAACTAGCTATGTTGCTGCAACGTTCCACCCAACCATAGGCCAATGGGCTCATGAATCTCTCAACACCACTGCTACCCCTGAGCTGGGCATGATTTCCACAAGGAATAAGGGAACAATAGCAGGCTGAAACACAACAAGACCACACATCCACAGTGAAGCCAACACACAGTTGGGTTTCATAGACTGGTAAGGAAACAAGCCAATCACATACGGGTTCCTTGGACTTACTTAACCAAGCCAACAATCACCCCAAAACATAGTCAACCATCTAACAGATGGGTTCCTTGGACTTACTCAGCCAATCCAGCACTAGGATGAACTTCACGGCCAAATACAAGTTCTGGGTATGGACAAAAAAGTCCCGGGAACCAAAATCAAAATGGTAATTGGGGAAAAACGACCCAGGTGAGCAAATCATTCCAAGAAACATTTAATGTCTTCACCGAGGCAAAAACGACCTCTACAAAGCCCCAGTTCATGGATTCGAGTTTAGAAAATGTCTATAGGCTTCATATGGGAAAAAAATGATCTCTTCCTAAACCCCAAAACATGGATCTTTGCTGCACATTCACTCAACAACACAGAAAATGAATTCTGGGCATGGAGAAATGAAGAAACGACGGGAAAATTGTGAGGGGGAAACTTCCAACAATCTCAGTTGCTTGAGGGAGACAATACAACCTATTAAAACCCCCAAAATGTGAATCCCTGTTGCACATGCACACATCAACACAAAAATGACTTCCCAACCATACATATAAATGGTAAAACTACAAAAAACATGAAAGAGGGAGCTCAGCAAGCTCCAGCTGCGTGAGAGATCCCCAAACATGAATGAGAATGGGTGAGAAATGAAAGACATGGGTGAACAATGGCTTGGGCATACATTTCCAAGCATTTACTTTCCCAAGAAGTCAAAAACATGTTTTCCAAAAATAAGTGGCTTCCCAAATTCGAATTTGACTCCCATACTCTTCCCATCCCCATGCATTAACTTCCCCAACCAATTTCTAAATGACTGGGAACAAAAGACAAAATGGGTAGTTGACAGTTTTATGGGTTTTCCCTTGACATTTGACTTTTCCCCATTAGCTCAAGGGTTTGAATATCCCCCCCATATCCCTTGTGAAATCATACCCCCATCTATTTAATGTTGCGACGCATAGCTAGTTGTGTTATTTTTATTAATTTGCATTTTTACATGATGTCCCAAACATATTGTGCCTGACTAGCACATAAACCATCGGCATCGATTTTAATTGTCAAAACATAAAACACTAAATCCATGGTGGGGCCTTTGCCTTGAGCTCCACACCACGATTTATTAATGCTATTTACATCATATGTAATTTGATACCACTAGTTCGAAACCGGGGCACACATTTCCCTCCCCCTTGGGGTCAAAACTGGGGTGTTACATTCCCCTTTCCCTTCAACAACACTGTCCTCAGTGATTTACAAAAATTTAACAAAATGCTACACTGGCATTGCCCTCAGTGCTCTACAAAATTGAACAAAATGGATGCGCCAATCGCATATAATCCTCTGGCTCCCATGTAGCTATATCAAGACCATGGTGCTTCCTCTGCATCTTTGCATGTCCAATGGTACGATCTGGAACTCCTCCTTGGTTCCACTTCATGGTTTTCTGGAATATGAACTCCTCAAAGTCCTTGATTGCATGCATTAGTACACACGACGAGATCTTTTTCTGGGCCTTGGAGAATCCTTCTCCTTAGCTTGGAACATTTCCAATATATTTGGAAACTAGCAATACCTATTCTCAAGCCCCAAGCAATCAGTAAATTCCCATGTTAGTATTCACAAGATTTTCCAAAATCATAGATGAATCACATGCACATGTATATTGACATAAAATCAACAAGAAGTTGCTAAGTGAACCAAATACTTATCTGCATAAGTATCTTCTTTTGGTTCCAAACGTATCCGACTTGGCTTTATACAACTATGGCACTCACAACCCTGCCCCACCCCACACTTGGGTGTGCATTAAAAGGTATCTCGATTTTTGCAAGCCTTGAATCACCTAAAAATACCTCTCAACCGAGGTTTGACAGCTCCGTTATTGAGCCTAACACCTCCTCTAGGTGCTCACCAAGCTTAGGTGCTTCCTTTCCGAACACCATAATGAATTTAATTCACATGGCAGATTCATTCCTATAGGATGCAACCTATAACAATATTTTCAAAACCATGGTTGCATCATATGCTCATGTATATTTACAGAAAATCAACAACAACAAAAGTTTGATAGGTAAACCAAATACTTATATGTATAGCATCTCTCAACCAAGATCTGGTCGGCCTCGCTTCATAGCCTAACACCTCATTGGGTGCTCAATGGAAGATCTAGCTTAAGGACCTAGCACCTCTTCCAGTGCTCACCAATTCTCAGGCGCTTCCTTTCCAGGAACCATAATAGATTAATTCACATGTCAGTTTCATTTTCAAAGGATTCATTTCTTAACAATAATTTCAAAATCTTAGCTGAATCATTATGCACATGTATAATTACAGAAAATTAACCAGGATTCACCAAGTAATCCAATACTTATCTGTATATCATCTCTCAACTGAGATCTGGTTAGCCCCGCTTCAGAGCCTAACACCTCCTTGGGTGCTTAATGATAGCTTTGGCTTAAGGGCCTAACACTTCCTCCAAGTGCTTACCAATGCTCAGGCGCTTCCTTTCCAGACATCATAATACCTAGGGTTTATTCTCTTCACGGATCCCCCACTCTCATGACAGTCCCCTTACGGTGTGAATGTGTGTAGAAATAAGTCTAACCGGATGTATTATACCTTGGGCATCCCCATTGATGCATACCGATGCCTAGCTAGAAGGGGGGAGAAGCTATGTACCCAAGTACATCCTTCCATAGGAGCCATCTACCCCAAGCACATATTTTCATCATCTCACTTGTGTTACATATAGGCATGCAGTTCACATCAGATGTCATCATAAAATTTCAATCATAGGTTTTCAAACCTATTCCAAACACATCCCTCCGAGAAGCTATGTACACCCAGTATGTCCTTCTGAGGAGCAATGTACACCCGGTACCTATTTTTATCATCTCACCTACGTTACATACAAGAATGCAGTTCATATGAGATGTCATCATAAAATTTTAATCATAGATTTTCCAAACCTATTCCAAACACATCCCTCCTAGAATCTATGTACGGCCAATACATCCTTTCGAAGATCCATGTACACCCAGTACATCCTTCCAAGGAGTTATGTATCCCAAACACATCCTTCTGAGAAGTTATGTACTCCAAGGGCGCACTTTCATCATCTCACCTGCGTTACATACAACTATGCAGTTCACATGAGATGTCATCATAAAATTTTAATCATATATTTTGAAATCTATTTCATGCATACATGATTTTCCAAATATCAAACAAACATAGCATTGATAATCAAATAAAAATCTGAGTACACAATTCTGCTTCTTGCAGAAAATCATATTTTTGCAACCATGAGGCCATCCTTATATTGTTTGGCTTTTACAAGTGGGGGCACTTATCCCCTACTTATGCATGTTGTCCCAAAACCTGGACATCCACATACAACATGTCATCTTGACACCATTTTAAATCAGCCAAACAGTCACAGTTAGCAACAGGAAAATTCAGACATCAAGCAATGCAAGACAAGCATATCCACTGTTAGCATGATTCAAAACCATCATAGGAGATCACTGTCTCCCATAATCAACAGAAAAACTTGCAATCTGAAGTTCCAAAATTTGTTCTCAATCATGAGTTTTCCCTCATAATGTCTGGCCTTTGCACATGGCAAATTCCTGCCTTAATTCACCAAGTACCACTTAGACTGCCCTGTCCAAGTCATTCTATCTGTAGTATTCAGGAAGTCCTCATATGTATGCTCATACACATAAGGACCATTGCCTCATGGAACTACAAGTTCACATGTAGGATTCCTCAGCCTATACATAGACTCAACCTTACCTACAAAATATCCTTTAGTGAACCTCCTGCAATATCCTGCAAGTCCTACAAAAGATCTTGCATCTGTTAACTTTCTTGGAGTATTCCAACTCATCATGGACTCAATATTTTCAAGCTCTACATATATTCCTTCATCTGAGATAATGTGACCCAAATAATGAATTGTATCTTCATAGAAGTCATAGTTTCTCAACCTTGCATACAACTTATGCTTCCTGGTAAGCCTCAAATGTTCCACATGTTCTTCCTCATTCTTAGAATAAGTAAGAATGCCATCAAGGAGGACAAGAACTAACATGTCCAGAAACTTATTGAAAACATTATTCATGAGGCGCATGAATGTAGCTAGTGCATTTGTGAAATGAAATGGTACCACCACAAACTCATAAGATCCATACCTTGTTATGAAGGTTGTCTTATGAACATGTTATCACTCCAGGAAACTCCTCTAGGTTGTAGCTCAAGGATGCCTGGTAAATTAAACTATTTTTAGGGTTTTTCTGAATTGGATCAAGCAGGATAACCTAGATAACCTCTCACTCTCAAGACATGCATGAAGCTCACTCAATCACAAGGCTTTTAGTTACAACTTGTTCAGTAGTTTGACAAAAAGGTGCAGGGATGGAGAACCCACCAGGATGACAGACTTACACACATAACACATGCATATAAATGGCTAAATCCTGCTGAGGATGGTGTTTATAAATCAAATATCACTAAATAACCAATAGGATGACAACTATCGGCCCTTTAATAAATCTAAAAATTACCTAAATGTACATTTAGGCAATAAACACAGTAAAGAAAGAGATGGCCAAACAAATCACAACAAAAGAGCTTATACTTAGAGTAAACCAGATGAGATGCTTGATAATGGAATAGGCTCATAAATCCCTGAAGTCGAACCTTTATTAATCAAAAATCATGGGCTTTATAGCCTTTTACAAAATTTACAGATCCTGAAAATCAGATCTGTTTACACAAAAAATAATTGAAAGTGATAGTTTTTCCTCATTAGGGCTTCAAACCCTTGCTAACTATTTGTTTATTTACTGTAAAGATCTAGTTCACCGAACGATATTTTAATGATTTAAGTGGTCGTTGATCATTCCCACTGCTGGTTCACTATGAAACTACCGTCAACATTCAGTGTATCAGTGTTTAACTGAAGTGCCCAGTCTCATCCAATCTGCACGAAACCTTTTAACTTTGTTGTCGTAGTCGCCGATCGGAAGCTCTATATTATGTTTCATCGGTGCCCCAAGTCTCATCCTTGCCGTAGTGTCGGCTCCTTAGATCACCAGCATTGCGACGACTTCTTCATTGATGATCGGGAATGGTAATAAAATATAGCAGAGACCTTTATCTGAACATGGCCGTAGTTTCGGCGCTCCAAGTCCCAACGTTTCTGCAATTTACAGCCTTACCTCCACCGTCACCGATTAGCGGATTTTTCTTTTAGCTTGTCGGTGCTCTAAGTCTCTACGCTACCGCTCTCCACCTTTAGCTCGTCGACGATCAAGAGCTGTGACAGCTCATGTATCGAAACCTTTTTCATGGACGCTGTCGCTACGTAGTCTTCAGTTCCTCTGATCCCCGAAATTTTAATCTGATTGTGAAGGCCGCAGTTTGTATTTTTTTTCCGTCATTGCAGCTCTTTAGTAGACTAACTCATCGACGATTAGTCTATATGTATTTCGATCGCCGATGGTCTTCTATTGTTGCACTATCAAAATGATTCTTGTCATCGATTGAAAACCTTAGTCTATTTTTCTTCCGTCGTTGCGGCTCCCCATTTCATTATCTTACCGACGGGTAGTGATTCCGAGTTTTGACGTCGAAGTTTCATCTGCTCGTGGACCCCGTACTTTATTTTTCTTCTGCTGTTGCAGCTACTCAATGAACTATTTTGCCGTTGATTAGTCTTTAGCACCTCCGACGCCGACGATTTCCTCTTCTCGTGGAAGTTGTAGTCTGTAAGTCTTCCTCCATTTCACGCTGTAGTGGACTATCCCGCCGATGCTTTTAAATTTTTTAAGTCTCAAATGGATTTCATCAACGCTCAAAACCTCTCACCTTCAGAGCCTTTAATCGTTATTTTCTCCGCAGTTGTGGCGCCTTTGGGAACTAGCTCGCCAATCTGTAGCCTTTAAAACCTTCGATTGCTGTTAGAAAATGCTCCGATGGCAGTGAAAAGTTTAGCAATACGCCTATCTGCCGAAGGGGTCTTCCACCTGCTATTTATCTTCCATCTTTCAGTGGCTAATGAGATGTTTTGATCCTCGCCCAAGCCACCGAAGCCACAACTTTGTGAAATTTGCATAAAAAATAGAGGTCTTCAAAACTGTTAGTGATCTTCATATCCTTCATTGCATCATTTAAATTCTTCATACTATCAAAAATAAATCTATTTTATTTTGGGGGATAACATCTCACTCCTACTGGAGGATGGGAACCTCCCTGTGAGGTCCTAAGAACCCAGACCTAAATGCCTTTCCTGAAAAATTAAAGCTATCTTCTAGTGTTCCATTGGGCATGGAGTCATTTGTCTTTTATAACTGATCCCCTGCAATCTTCCTATAGCCCACTTTGGTTATTCACGAAAACAACTGAAAATGACCTAGCTGCTCATATTAAGAGCTTATTTTCCTATCTACTCCTACTCCTAATTCTAATCAGTAGATCCTTCTTATCATGTGACATCATGCTTCCAATGAAGCCAGGTTAGAAGCTGATCTGCTGAACTTATCCTTGACCTTGACCCCCAAAATAAATGAAACCCTAGCATGCAGCCATGTAGTTTCAAAGGGTGACAGAAACAGCTATCATCTGATAAAAATATTTTGATATTTACACTACTTATAAGTTCCAGATAGTCAACGACAGGGTCATAAAAACCAACTAGAAATAAATTTTTATGTTTCTTTTCCAACTTAATGAAATGCTGCTGCTGGCTGCTCTCAGTGATCACTATGTTAACTGTAGATTTCTCGACCTCTGACTGAGGACGATGAGTTATGCCTTGCTGTTCTGGGCTTTTCAGATCATCATTATCTGTTGCATTCTTCCTTTGTTTGGTAAAAATGCGAGCTAAACAACTAATCTGAATCTCTCTGCTCCCCTTCACCTACATCATGATCACCGCTAACAATTTCCTCTTCCACAATAATACCTTTGTAGGATATACCATAACTAAAAAGATATGTTTTTAACTTTTGAGCAACATATTCGTAACAAGCATCTATCATAGTATTCGCACATTTTTTATCATCTCTCTGCTGAAAAGAAGAACTAGATGAACTTTGAGTAAACAATAAGTCTTCACAAATTTTAACCTCTTCTTCCTCATCACTGTATTTGTTGAATATTGGAGCATCAAGATAAGATCCTAACAACAGAGATGAAGGTTCTTGTATATGAGTATCAGCAATAAAATTTTGAAACAGTTCTGGAAAAATATTACCTAGTTCCTTGTCATGATTTGGAGCTACATGTTCATAAGGAGAAGGAAGATCTTCTTGATGTTCTAGTTGGAGATTAGATGGTCCCTAGAATTCTTGCTCCTCTTGGTTACTGCAACTTTCCTTGATTTAAAAATCTGGAAACTGTGAGCTAGCCTGACTGATTTCAATGATCGTTTGGCCGGCAGAAAGCTCATTGTGAAGATCATAAGAGAGATGCGGTAGCTCTTGAGGGAGATATTCTTCTCTATTTACCCTTTCATCCTAAGAATGCAACTTATATTCTTCACAACAATTATCGAATGCAAACTCTTCTGAATAGTACCTTTTATAGTGCTTAGTGAATGTTCAGTGAAAATCTTTCAATGATGAAATGCTGGACGGAGGTAAACAAAAATAGCACTGACATGCATCACCATATAATGAATACATGAACATATTCATACGAACATCTTCATGCTGATGATCTAAGATATCCATGCATTCGTGAAACCTGAGGAGGTGTTCTGCAGGATTGTCTTCTTCCTCTTCCTTGAAGACAGGTAAAAAATCTCCCCATTCGGACATATCAGGCACTGTATGTGGGAAACCAGGAACGACAGAGAAGTCAAGAGGCGCAAACCTCTGAGCCAAAATAGCAGCAAATGTTTTTGACATCTTGATCTTGTGGAGTCACCACTGTATTCGTCTTTCATGGAGTTTCCAGGGATGAGATCTTCACAAGCAACAGTGCTTGAAGATGCCCAACCCTAATTTTTTTTTTAATGGATCTAAAAATTCCTGGGGATTAAGAGTTTCAGCAAAAGAAATAATAGGAGAAATATTTCTTGAAATACCTGATGCAACATTTTGTGCAGCACTGTTGGTTTGTCTTAGTAAATCCCTAGCTTTCCCCAAGATTTTTCTGGATTTGAAACGGGTGTTGCTGGTGGCCCCTTTGGGTTTGCTCTAGTACTTGGTCTTCTTGAAGCCACCTTTTATCAATGGAGTCGCCAGATAGATAATTACAACCATAATAATGTCCAAGCCTTGTCTATCATCAAAGCATGGATCTATGTCGTCTCCCAAGGAAGCTGAGCTTCAATCTCCTCTCCCCGGCAAAGACGCCACTTTGTTATCACTCCAGGAAACTCCTCTAGGTTGTAGCTCAAGGATGCCTGGTAACTTAAACTGTTTTTAGGGTTTTTCTGAATTGGATCAAGCCGGATAACCTATATAACCTCTGACTCTCAAGACATGCATGAAGCTCACTCAATCACAAGGCTTTTAGTTACAACTTGTTCAGTAGTTTGACAAAAAGGTGTAGGGATGGAGAACCCACCAGGCTAGCAGACTTACACACATAACACATGCATATAAATGGATAAATCCTGCTGAGGATGGTGTTTATAAATCAAATATCACTAAATAACCAATAGGATGACAGCTATCGGCCCTTTAATAAATCTAAAAATTACCTAAATGTACATTTAGGCAATAAACACAGTAAAGAAAGAGATGGCTGAACGAATCAAAACAAAAGAGCTTATACTTAGAGTAAACTAGATGAGGCGCTTCATAATGGAATAGGCTCATAAATCCCCGAAGTTGAACCTTTATTAATCAAATAATCATGGGCTTTATATCCTTTTACAAAATTTACAGATCCTGAAAATCAGATCTGTTTACACAAAAAAAATTGAAAGTGATAGTTTTTCCTCATTAGGGCTTCAAACCCTTGCTAACTATTTGTTTATTTACTGTGAAGATCTAGTTCACTAAACGATATTTTGATGATTTAAGTGGTCGTTGATCATTCCCACTATTGGTTCACTGTGAAATTGCCGTCAACAGTCAGTGTATCAGCGTTTAACTAAAGTGCCCAGTCTTGTCCAATCCGCCCGAAACCTTTTAACTTTGTTGTCACAGTCGCCGATCAAAAGCTCTGTATTTTGTTTCATCGACGCCCCAAGTCTCATCCTTGCCACAGTTTCAGTTCCTTAGATCACCAGCATCGCGACGACTTCTTGATCGATGATCGGGAACGGTAATAAAATATGTCAAAGACCTTTATCTGAACATGGCCGTAGTTTCGGTGCTCCAAGTCCCAAAGTTTCCGCAGTTTACGGCCTTACCTCCACCATCGTCCATCGGGGGATTTTTCTTTTAGCTCATCGGTGCTCTAAGTCTCTACGCTACTGCTCTCCACCTTTAGCTCATCGGCGATCGGGAGTTGTGACAGCTCATGTATCAGAACCTTTTCCTGGACACTGCCGCTACGTAGTCTTCAGTTCCTTCGATCACCGAAATTTTCATCTGATCGCGAGGCCACAATTTGTCTTTTCTTTCCGTCGTTGCAGCTCTTTAGTAGAATAACTTGTCGACGGTTAGTCTGTATGTCTTCCAATCACCGATGGTCTTCTATTGTTGCACTATCGGAATGATTCTTGTCATCGATCGGAAACCTTAGTCTATTTTTCTTCCACTGTTGCGGCTCCCCATTTCATTATCTTGCAGATAGCTAGTGATTCCGAGTTCCGACACCAAAGTTTCATCTGCTTGTGGACCCCATAGTTTATTTTTCTTCTGCCATTGTGGCTACTCAGCGGACTATTTTGCCGCCGGTTAGTCTTTAGCATCTTCGATGTTGACGATTTCCTCTTCTCGCGGAAGCCATAGTCTGTAAGTCTTCCTTTGTTTCGCGCTATAGTGGAATATCCCGCCGATGCTTTTAAAGTTTTTAAGTCCCGAACTAATTTCGTCGGTGCTCAAAACCTCTCACCATCAGAGCCTTTAATCTTTATTTTCTCCGCAGTTACGATGCCTTTGGGAACTAGCTCACCGATCTGTAGCCTTTAAAACCTTCGATTGTTGTTAGAAAACACTCTGATGGCAGTGAAAAGTTTAGCAATACACCTATCTACCAAAGGGGTCTTCCACCTGCTATTTATCTTCCATATTTTGGTGGCTAATGAGATGTTATGATCCTTGCCTAAGCCACCGAAGCCACAACTTTGTGAAATTTGCATAAAAAATAGATGTCTTCAAAACTGTTAGTGATCTTCATATCCTTCATTGCATTATTTAAATTCTTCATACTATAAAAAATAAATCTATTTTATTTTGGGAGATAACATCTGGCTCCTACTCGGGGATGGGAACCTCCCTGTGAGGTCCCAAGAACCCCAGACCAAAATGCCTTTCTTGAAAAAATAAATCTATCTTCTAGTGTTGCATTGGGCATGGAGTCATTTGTCTTTTATAACTGATCCCCTGCAATCTTCCTATAGCCCGCTTTGCTTATTCACGAAAACAACTAAAAATGACCTAGCTGCTCATATTAAGAAGTTATTTTCCTATCTACTCCTACTCCTAATTCTAATCAGTAGATCCTTCTTATCATGTGACATCATGCTTCCAATGAAGCCAGGTCAGAAGCTGATCTGCTGAACTTATCCTTGACCTTGACCCCAAAAATAAATGAAGCCTTAGCATGCAGCCATGTAGTTTCAAAGGGTGACAGAAACAGATATCATCTGACAAAAATATTTTGATATTTACGCTACTTATAAGTTCCAGATAGTCAGTGACAGGGTCATAAAAACCAACAAGAAATAACTTTTTATGTTTCTTTTCCAACATAATGAAATGCTGCTACTGGTTGCTCTTAGTGATCACTAAGTTAACTATAGATTTCTCGACCTCTGATTGAGGAGGATGAGTTATACCCTGCTGTTCTGGGATTTTCAGATCATCATTCTCCTCTTCATATCTATTGTATTCTTCCTTTGTTTGATAAAAATGTGAGCTCAACAGTTGATCTGAATTTCTCTGCTCCCCTTCACCTACATCATGATCACCGCTAACAATTTCCTCTTCCACAATAATACCTTTGTAGGATATACCAGAACTAAAAATATTTGTTTTTAACTTTTGAGCAACAGATTCGTAACAAGCATCTATCACAATATTCGCACATTTTTTATCATCTCTCTGCTAAAAAGAAGAACTAGATGAACTTTGAAACAGTTATGAAAAAATTTTAACCTCTTCTTCCTCATCACTGTATTTGTTGAATATAGGAGCATCAAGATAAGATCCTAACGACAGAGATGAAGGTTCTTATATATGAGTATCAACAATAAAATTTTGAAACAGTTATGGAAAAATATTACCTAGTTCCTTGTCATGATTTGAAGCAACATGTTCATAAGGAGAAGGAAGATCTTCCTGATGTTCTAGCTGGAGATTAGATAGTCCCTGGAAATCTTGCTCCTCTTGGTTACTGCAACTTTCCTTGATTTGCAAATCTAGAAACTGTGAGCTAGCCTGACTAATTTCAATGATCGTTTGGCCGGCAGAAAGCTCATTGTGAAGATCATAAGAGAGATGAGGTAGCTCTTGAGGGAGATATTCTTCTCTATTTACCCTTTCATCCTAAGAATGCAACTTATATTCTTCACAACAATTATTGAATGCAAACTCCTCTAAATAGTACCTTTTACAGTGCTAAGTGAATGCTCAGTGAAAATCTTTCAATGATGAAATGCTGGAAGGAGGTAAAGAAAAATACCACTGACGTGCATCACCATATAATGAATACATGAACATATTCATACGAACATCTTCATGCTGCTGATCTAATATATCCATGCATTCGTGAAGCCTGAGGAGGTGTTCTGCAGGATTGTCTTCTTCCTCCTCCTTGAAGACAGGTAAAAGATCTCCCCATTCGGACATATCAGGCACTAGATGTGGGAAACCAGGAACGGAAGAAAAGTCAAGAGGTACAAACCTCCTAGCAAAAAGTGCAGTAAATGATTTTGACATCTTGATATTGTGGAGTCGCCACTGAATTCGTCTTTCATGGAGTCGCCAGGGATGAGATCTTCACAAGCAACAGTTCTTGAAGATGCCCAACCCAATTTTTTTTTTTTAATGGATCTAAAAATTCCTGGGGATTAAGAGTTTCAGCAAAAGAAATAACAGGAGAAAGATTTCTTGAAATACCTGATGCAACATTTTGTGCAGCACTGCTGGTCTGTCTTAGTAAAGCCCTAGCTTTCCTCAAGATTTCTTCTGGATTTGAAATGGGTGTTGCTTCTGGCCCCTTTGGGTTTGCTCTGGTACTTGGTCTTCTTGAAGCCACCTTTTATCAATGGAGTCTCCAGATAGATTATTACAACCGTAATAATTTCCAAGACTTGTCTATCATCAAAGCATGGATCTATGTCGTCTCCTAGGGAAGCTGAGCCTCAATCTCCTCTCCCCGACAGCGGCGCCACTTTGTTATCACTCCAGGAAACTCCTCTAGGTTTTAGCTCGAGGATGCCTGGTAACTTAAACTATTTTTAGGGTTTTTCTGAATTGGATCAAGCCAGATAACCTATATAACCTCTGACTATCAAGACATGCATGAATCTCACTCAATCACAAGGCTTTTAGTTACAACTTGTTCAGTAGTTTGACAAAAAGGTGCAGGGATGGAGAACCCACTAGGCTAGCAGACTTACACATATAACACATGCATATAAATGGCTAAATCCTGCTGAGGATGATGTTTATAAATCAAATATCACTAAATAACCAATAGGATGACAACTATTGGCCCTTTAATAAATATGAAAATTACCTAAATGTACATTTAGGCAATAAACACAGTAAAGAAAGAGATGGCTAAACAAATCACAACAAAAGAGCTTATACTTAGAGTAAACTAGATGAGACACTTGATAGTGGAACAGGCTCATAAATCCCTGGAGTCGAACCTTTATTAATCAAATAATCATGGGCTTTATAGCCTTTTACAAAATTTACAGATCCCAAAAATCAGATCTGTTTACACAAAAAAAATTGAAAGTGATAGTTTTTGCTCATTAGGTCTTCAAACCCTTGCTAACTATTTGTTTATTTACTATGAATATATAGTTCATTGAATGATGTTTTAATGATTGAAGTGGTTGCTGATCATTCCCACTGCTGGTTCACTGTGAAATTGCCGTCAACAGTCAGTGTATCAGCATTTAACTGAAGTGCCCAGTCTTGTCCAATTCGCCCGAAACCTTTTAACTTTGTTGCCGCAGTCGTCGATCGAAAGCTCTGTCTTCTATTTCATCGGCGCCCCAAATCTCATCCTTGTCGTAGTGTCGGCTCCTTAGATCACCAACATCACTTTGGCTTCTTCATCGATGATTAGGAATGGTAATAAAATATATCAGAGACCTTTATTTGAACGTGGCCGTAGTCTGTAAGTCTTCCTCCATTTCGGCGCTGTAGTGGACTATCTCGCCGATGCTTTTAAAGTTTTTATGTCCCGAACTGATTTCGTCGACGCTCAAAACCTCTCACCATCGGAGCCTTTAATTGTTATTTTCTTTGCAGTTGTGGCGCCTTTGAGAACTAGCTCGCCGATCTGTAGCCTTTAAAACCTCCGATTGCTGTTAGAAAATGCTCCGATGGAAATGAAAAGTTTAGCAATACGCCTATCTGCCAAAGGGGTCTTCCACCTGCTATTTATCTTCCATCTTTCGGTGGCTAATGAGATGTTCTGATCCTTTCCCAAGCCACCGAAGCCACAACTTTGTGAAATTTGCATAAAAAATAGAGGTCTTCAAAACTGTTAGTGATCTTCATATCCTTCATTGCATCATTTAAATTCTTCATACTATCAAAAATAAATCTATTTTATTTTGGGAGATAACAGAACATCTTCATCCTTGATGCTTACCTGCTCGTAACCCGACCTCAAGTCAATCTTGGAAAATACCTTTGCTCCTCTCATTTGATCAAAGAGGTCATCAATCTTAGGCAAATGATACTTTCTCTTCACAGTGACTTTTCTCAACTGCCTGTAATCAATACATAACTAGAGTGTATCATCTTTCTCTTTCTTAAACCAAACTGGTGCTCCCCACGAGGACACACTTAGCTTGATATACTTCTTTTCCCAACAACTTTTGCAGTTGCATCTTCAACTCTACCATCTCTGGTGTACTCATCCTATAGGCGGTTTTGGACATTGGTGTTGTTTCTGGCACAAGTTCAATTGTGAAATCAATGTCCCTATTTGGAGGAAGCCTTGGAACTTTATCAGGAAAAACATCCCTGAATTCCTGTAACACATGAAAGTCCTCCAACCCAGGGGTTTCATTATCTGCTGCCTCCAAAACATGAGTTGCATGCAGTTTGCAACTTTTCCCACAGACTTCTTCAACAATCACTTTTGGAATTCCTTTCACAACCTTTAGGTTGCCTTCTTCCTCCAAGTACTCAAAAGTCTTGTAGTAACAAACAAGCTTGTTCTATGTGCTTCCAACCAATCCATTCCAAAGAGGACATCATAGGATCCAAGTGGCAGAACATTCAGATCTGCACAAGTGATTAACCTATCCATGACCAATGGGCATTTCCTTACCACCTCACCGACATTCTTTTAGGTTCCAGTGGCTAGTTGGACTAACCATGATCTTCTATTCTTTGACTTCTTCAAAGTGCAAATCTCAACAAGTCCGTGGGTGATATAGCTGTGAGTCGATCCAGGGTCAATCAAAACAGAAGCGGTATTTTCAGCAATCTCACCCTCATCTTCTATCACAGTTGAGTTATGACCTGCTTGGTGGTCTTCTAACACTGCACAAATTTTAGGAATGGTCCCTACTTCCTGACCCACAGTTTTAGCTTCTTGGGTGTTGGGGACTTGACCTTCATTCCTATTCTCTAGTGGACAACTTCTGAGCAAATGGGGTCCTCCACATCTCCAGCATTGGAGTGAATTTCTTTTCTCTTGTGGATATCTTGGCTTTCTTGGTTGGACCAAGACCAACTTTCCAACCTACACTATGACTCTGCAAAATGTGTTTAGGAACACCATTGTTAGCTGCATAACATTCTCAGGAATTATAAATTTCTTACTTGCAATTGGAAATAACATATCCTTTTCTTTCACAACAGTGAGTGTCTCAAGGGGGCTTTCCCCCTTGTGGCTTCCCACTACAGGGCGGGTCGAGGGCAGCGCCCTCATTTTTTTTTTGTAAATCTTTTGATTTCGACCAATCTAGCGCATAACTTCATTGCCATTTTCACCCTTCTAGCACCTGTAAATCCCATGAAAAAACCTGTTGAATTTCCTTGTTTCGACGAATTTTCCATTTTCCTTAGATCGAAAAAGTCACCAAATTTTTCCGACATGTTGGCTCAACTCACCCTTTTCCTTCCGACGTGTCGGCAAAACTCGTCATTTCCTTTTGATCGACAAAACTCGCCAAACTTTCCGACATGTCGACAAAATTCTGATTTTTCTTCTGATCGAAAAAACTTGCCAAACTTTCCGACGTGTCGAAAAAATTCTGATTTTCTTGCTGACATGGAATTTTCGACACTTACAAAAATTTTGAAATTATTTTTTCTTCTTTCTTTCATCGGCGACAACTCAACTTTCCACCCGATATGTATCGGCTGAAATTTAACTTTCCACCCGACATGTATTGGTTGAAACTCCGCAAGTTTTTCAATGTGTGTCGGCGAAAATCAACTGATGTATCGACAAAACTCACTGATTTCTACCATTTTTCCAAACAATTAGAAAATTTTCTTTTCATCCTCTTCTCGTCGGCTCGACTCAGGCCTTTCACGCCAACATGGATCGACTAACTCGGCCAACACAATCAACACTCCAACACTTAGAAAAATTTGGAATTTTTTTCAGTGGTCTGTGCTCAGCAAAGGGTAATCTTGCCTTTGTCAACTATTCTTCTTGGTCCATTGAGGCCCAATGCTGCAACATAGCTCTAATACTATACTGTCACGTCCCCTCCCGTCCGAGAGGACAGGACTACAGAACTGCTGCTATCAAATGGGAAATCTAAGCCCCCCATGAACATAAGTAGAAAATTGCATTGAACATAAAATACATACACATATGCATTAATATACAACAGAAGTGTTGATGTATTTGTAACTTCGGAATGTATTCACTTATGTATTGTACCCCGATGTTTATTCCAGGAAGTATCTGTAATGTAATTGAGTCATGTCACTCCCCAATGTTCCAATCGGGAGATTCAATAATCTAAAAAAGTCATGTAAATTCATTGAGGTTAACCCTCCATTGTAAGTCGGGGCAATAGTCCCCACAATTGAGTTAATGTTAACCCTCCTTGTTGATCAGAGGGCAAAGTCCCCACAGTTGTGGGGCACTAGGGTTATTAGACTCTCCTACAGAAGTTGGCCCTGGCAAGTAATTATTAAGTGAGGTCGACTTGTTGGAGTGGACATTAAGTGAACAAAAGAATATAAATAGAGAGTGAGACTTTCTATTTATCACACACACTCACTCATTGGGGCACATGAGTGAGAGAGGAGAAGCTCTCTCAAGTGAGAGAGAGAGAGAACATCTTTCAGAGATCGTCTTTTCTGTCTTTGGGTTTTACTGCTGCCATTGGTTCTCATTATATCTCTGAGGAAGTTGCAGGGTTTTCTCCTTTATGGTTTCCCCGAGGAAAACTCTTTGTGTCTCTTGTCTCTTGTGATAATTGTTGTGCATGTTATTCTCTCAGATAAGATCCTAAGATCATATTGCTTAAATGATAAAAATCTAACAGGGTATCAGAGCTGACCTGAGAAGAAGACACTATGCAGCTGCAGAATCTAGGGCTGCTTACGTTTTGGGTCTCTCTCCACAATCCATCAGCAAAAAGATGCTAGGCTAATTCTCCATTGAAGGGCGCATCTTTATGTCGAAGCATAATTTGTTTCCAGGCATTTTCAGTTTTTGCTATGGGAAATTAAGGCTTGTTACAGAAGAGGAATTTTTGAGTGAGCCCAGCATATGATTTCTCTCATCATCAAAATAAAATTTTAGAGACCAAGGTCGAAGTTTTTGGTTGAGTGAAACTCCAGGAAAGTCAAACCCTAATTTGATCCCGCGCCTGAAAAACCCTAAAATACTAAAACGGGTAGTTTTGGTACATTCACTATATCTCGGGATAGAGAGGTCTCAGGGGCCAAAATTTTCACAGGTCGAAGATAAAATCCTAATGTATCCTGTGTAAACAATTCAGCCTCATATTCGCTATATTCTGGGAGATATGATTCCTCCAAATCAGGGTTCCAGCCTCTTCCAGGATTGATCCCTAAACAAGACACCTAGGGAGAATTGCAATATCTTGGGCTACAAAGATCCAAATGAAAATTTGCAAGATGTTCTAGATAGGACACAGACTTTACTTTTTTTGGTAAAAGTTTTGAGACCCGGATGATGAAACAGTGACACATGGCAGTCCGCATAAGTTAGCTAATATGAACAGTCTTGAAATAAGTCACCTTTGGAAAACTCTCATAAGTCCCAATTGGTGAAACCAATTATGGTAAAACCTGTGGTGTTGGAAAGAGGACAAACAAAGTTACCTCAGTATGAAATTTTAGACACATAGAAGCAATAATTTTGGAGATACCGCAGAAACAGTATAAGGAATTTCTGCAGACGAAATTTGTAAACTAGGGATTCCTGTTCCGGGAGCTTTCGTCCACTGTTTTCAGAAAAGGAGTGCATTGTAAATCTCGCCTTGAAGAGGTCTATCTTTCTATCCAATCAAATCTGAAATATTCCAAGTTTTGAAAATTATGGTTTCTCTGACAAACACTAGATCAACCAGCTCTGGAACCAGGATGGACACCTCAAATCGGTAAGATCTAATCTTTTGCTATTTACAGTTGAGGTTCTCATTTCAAGATGACTAATCACACCAGCTTGATGACAAGCTTGGTGAGGCTGAAAAATTCCAAGCATGGAAGTATAGGATCTCACTAGTTCTTGAAGGAAATGAATTGGATGCCTACATAAGTAGAGAGGTTCCATTTCCAGAGGGAGATGAGGCTAAAAGCCTTACACAAGAAGAACTTGGTCAAGGCCAATAAGATCATTGCTGATTCAATCACAGATCACCTTATACCAAAAGTGTCTTCCCTAAAGACACCGAAAGAGATGTTTGATTCCTTAACCAAGCTATTTGAAGGAAAGAACATAAATCAGAAGATCACTTTGAGAAAACAGTTGAAGAATGTGAAGATCCAGAATGCAGAGACCATATAGTCATACTTTACAAGGGTCTCTCAAATCAAAGAACAACTTGAAGAGGTAGAAGAAGAAGTGGAGAATGTAGAAGTTGTGATAACCACCTTGAATGGCCTCCCGGGATCATGGGATTCATTAATTCGAGGAATGTGTGCCAGAAGTAAGTGATTACTTTTAGCAGACTCTGGGAAGAGCACACACAAGAAGAAGCTTGACTCATAATAAGAGAAAAGAAGATGGGAGCAATTGAAGATCAAGCTCTCACCATCCAAAGAAGATCCCTCAAGTGATGAGGAATATGAAGGACTCAACTCTTGAAGAACCTCTTATCCATCTTAGCATTTGGATAAGAAATGATGCTATTATGAATGAAGAAGATGATGAAGCTGAAAGAAGGAGTCTACCCATGAAACAAATAAAGATAAGTATTCAATTGCCATTTCATGATATTGTTTTGTTATGCACTTGTTTATGTTCAGTTGATGTGTTATGCATGATATAATGTTTGCATTAATGACAATATACTACTAATATGCATGTGATGGGTAAGTAGCTCATGGTGCTATACAACTCTCCATTGCTACTTATCTAGAATGCAACCTCTTTTCTGACATATTGGATTAGTGCAAAATCTCAATGTTGTCTTAGTAGAGATGGAAGGCATCTAGAAAGTTTCTGTGAGATATGGATGAATGTTGTATTGGCTAAAATAGTTGCATGATTATATCTTTATGCATAAGAATTTACCATTATGAATATGCATTATGAAATGTTTCTAATCATACAACTACTGCATTTGACTTGTAGGAAAGATTGCGTACAATCGCCTACAAGAAAAGAAGGATGAGACTTGTTCCGAAGAACAAGTGACGACAGTTCAAGAAAGAATCCAAGATGAAGAATAATATGACGATAATTTCAAAGAAGAGATCTCAGACACAGTGCAGTTATGTAACACTATTGAGCGACAACACTAATGAAGAACCTTCTAGATATGAAGAAGAAACCAAGAAGAAAGGGAAGGAGAGTACCAGTTCAAGAAGAAAGATGTCTAGAATGCAGTATCGAGACCTGAAGGGAAGTATGCAGTTGGTCTGCAAGATCCAGCATGTAGTAGATGGAATCATCATGGGATGCAATGAAATATTCATAGCACAAGGCTTCTCACTAAAAGAAGGCATAGACTACGAAGAGACATTGCAGCCATTGGAAGTTAAGACACATGACAGGCAGAATCATGTGTGCAAATGAAAGGAGGCCTTGTACGAGCTTAGAAGGCACCTATGGGATAACACATACATGAGGAACTTGAAGATCACCTAGAGGGATGAAGATCTTAACCTTTTTTACAAGGTTGAAGATGAAAGACTATAGAGGATGACAAGCTCACAGATGGGTGTGACAAGAACTTTTGAAAAGGTTCAAGATAGAGGATCTTGGTATCCCTTGACCCTAGATGGATACATAGAATATTAGTAGCAGATGAAGCTACTTGTCACTTCGATATAGAATATTTCAACGCATAGAGTAAAAAATAGAAAGGGAGAATGATGCTCCACTTCAGAGGGAGTGACTACAGAAGATCATGAGGTTTAGACATGGTACGACAGGATGGATAGCTTACTGACGACTCTAGGATTTACTGAGAGTAAAGCGGATTCCAACCTTTACTTCAAGGTTGAAGGTGGAATACCAGTGATTCTCCTGTTATATGTCGATGACTTGTTACTGACAGAAAAGAGGAACTCGTTAAATTTACAAGAAGGATACTTGTTGTCGAGTTTGAGATGAAGGACTTGGATATGATGCACTACTTTCTAGGCGTGGGGGTGTAGCAGAATGTGGACTTGGAATCTCCTTGGGACAAGGGAAGTATGTAGTGGATATCCTGAATATGTTCAGGATGATGGACTGCAAGGCCATGACCACACATATGGCCTCGAACCTGAAGCTATTGAGTGTTTCTTCATCAGATTTGGTTGATTCCATGATGTATCGTCAGATGATTTGTTACTTGATGTACCCGACGAATACGAGACCAGTTATTTGCTTTGCTGTGAACACATTGAGACATGTTCACCTGATGATTGCAAATCATGCATTGAGGTACCCGAATGGTACAGTTGATTATGGGCTCAAGTATGAGGCGAATCAGAACATTAACCTAGAGGGTTATGTGGATTCGGATTGGGTAGGCAGTGTCATTGATAGGAAGAACACTTCTTCGTGTAGCAGGAAGCAGTCCTGCATGGCACTGAGTATAGCCGAGGCAAAATATGTTGCCACTTGCTATTTGGGAGGTAGTATGTTTCTTTTGAAAAATACTATTTGATTTGATTGATCTGAATTGCATTTTTGTATGATGCAGAGAGGAGCAGTGAAGCTCCAGTATGTGATTCAGATTGAGATCTCTCAAAAGAGGGAGTTCTAGCATAGCCGGCGAGATAGGTTTCTGAGCATAAATCCTGGCAAAGCTCGTAAGTTGCTCAGACATAATCGGTCCTGTAGGCTGTCCTCGGATGTAATCGTTACCGGTGAAGCTCGCAGGTTATCCTTGGATGTAATCAACCTTGATGTGATTCTATGCTAGAAATTCCCAGAGTGAAGTTTGAGTACTTCAGGGAGAAGCTTGGTGTTCTCCAGATCAAGGTTCCCTCCAAAGGGAATTGATGTGTCCGTTGGCCTTTCTGACATGGTGGAAGGCTGAGCTTCACATGGTCAGATGTAAGTGCAGAGATTCTCTGATGTGATTGTGGGTTGTGTTACCACATGATCAGTGCAGAGATATTCTGATGTGATTGTGGGATGTGTTCCTACATGATCAGTGCAGATCCATTCTGATGTGATTGAGGGATATGTTCCCACATGATCAGATATAAGTGCAGAGATGCTCTGATGTGATTGTGGGTTGTGTTACCATCTGATCAGTGTAGAGATATTTTGATGTGATTGTGGAATGTGTTCTCACATGATCAGTGTAGAGCCATTCTGATGTGATTGAGGGATGTGCTCCCACATGATCAGATGTAAGTGCAACACCTTTCTGACATGATGAGGTTAGATGTAAGTGCAGAGCCTTTCTGATATGATGAGGTCATATGTACGTGCAATGCCTTTCTGACATGATGAGGTCAGATGTAAGTGCAGAGCCTTTCTAACATGATGAGGTCGGATGTAAGTGCAACGCCTTTCTGACATGATGAGGTCGGATGTAAGTGCAGAACCTTTCTGACATGATGAGGTCAGATGTAAGTGCAGCGCCTTTCTGACATGATGAGTTTGGATGTAAGTATAGAGCCTTTCTGACATGATGAGGTCGGATGTAAGTGCATATCCTTTCTGACATGATGAGGTCAGATGTAAGTGCAGAGCCTTTCTGACAAGATGAGGTTGGATGTGAGTGTTGGGCCTTTTTGACATGGGTTTTGGATGTGTTCCTCCCATGGTCAGATGTGAGTGTTGGGCATGCCTTTCTGACATGGTTCTTGGATGTGTTCCTCCCATGGTCATATGTAAGTGCTGGGCGGGCCTTTCTGACATGGTTCATTCCATGGTTAGATATAAGTGTCGAAGACGATGAAGACCTACATGAAGGATAGGCCTACAACCAACATGAAAAAGGGCTGGATCTGTAGAAGTTCCTGTGATGAGTAGAATTGAGATAACACCAGTGATGATCCAGACTTGATGATGATCCAATGATGATCCAGATCAAGTGATGATCCAGATCCAGTAATGATCCAGACTTAATGAAGATGATGAAGATGAATTGAATATGAATATGACTTGTTGATGATACAGATGATACATAGAAGAATATTTGTGCTGAGAAATTGTGTCAAGAGAATACCTTCCTAGTTAAGAGGGAGTGTTGATGTATTTGTAACTTCAGAATGTATTCACTTATGTATTCTACCCCGATGTTTATTCTGGGAAGTATCTGTAATGTAATTGAGTCATGTCATGCCCCAATGTTTCGATCGAGAGATTCAATAATGTAAACAATTTATGTAAAGTCATTGAGGTTAACCCTCTATTGTAGGTTGGGGCAACGATCCCCACAATTGAGTTAAGGTTAACCCTCCTTGCTGATCAGAGGGCAAAGTCCCCATAATTGTGGGGCACTAGGGTTGTTAGACTCTCCTAGAGAAGTCGGCTCTAGTAAGTAATTGTTAAGTGAGGCTGACTTGTTGGAGTGGACATTAAGTGAACGAAAGAATATAAATAGAGAGTGAGCCTCTCTATTTATCACACACACTCACTCACTAGGGGCGCCTGAGTGAGAGAGGAGAAGCTCTCTCAAGTGAGAGAGAGAGAACAGCTGTCGGAGATTGTCTTTTTTGTCTTTGGGCTTTACTACTACCATTGGTGCTCATTCTATCTCTGAGGAAGTTGTGGGGTTTTCTCCTTTATGGTTTCCCCAAGGAAAATTCTTTGTGTCTCTTGTCTCTTGTGATTATTGTTGTGCATGTTATTCTCTCAGATAAGATCCTAAGATCATATTGCTTAAATGATAAAAATATAACAAGAAGCAAATCATTCATTCATGCGTTCAAGCACTCAACATGTTCATGATAATTTAAACAAGCAAATACAACTGCAAAGATTAAATACACAAGAATACTTATCTTGAAAAAGAGTTGTCCCACAACCATCTATGTCACTGCAACGTTCCACCCAACCATAGGCTAGCGGGCTCATCAATCTCTCAACACCACTGCCACCTCCAAGCTGGGCATGATTTCCACAAGGAATAAGGGAACAATATCAAGCTCACACACATCAAGACCATATATCCACAGTCAAGCCAACACACAGTTGGGTTTCATAGATTGCTAAGGCAACACGCCAATCACATACGGGTTCCTTGGACTTACTTAGCCAAGCCAACACTAGGATGAAATTCATAGCCAAATGCAAGTGATGGGTATGGACAAAAACGTCTTGGGAACAAAAATTGAAATGGTAATTGGGGAAAAATGACCTAGGTGAGCAAATCATTCCAGGAACCGTTTAATGGCTTCATTGAGGCAAAAACAACCTCTACAAACCCCTAGTTCATGGATTCGAGTTCAGAAAATGTTTACGGGCTTCACATTGGAAAAAATGACCTCTTACAAAACCCCAAAACGTGGATCTCTGCTGCACATTCACTCAGCAACATAGAAAACGAATTTGGGCATGGAAAAATGAAAAAGCGACAAGAAAATCATGAGGGGAAAAAACCCGGCAATCTTAGCTACATGAGGGAGACAATACGGCCTCTTAAAACCCCCAAAATGTGAATCCCTATTGCACATGTACACAACACCACAAAAATGACTTCCCAATCGTAGAGAAAAATGGTAAAAATGCAAAAAACGTGAAAGAGGGAGCTCAACAAGCTTCAACTGCATGAAAAATACTCAAATGTGAATGAGAATGGGCGAGGAATGAAAGACATGGGTGAATAATGTCTTGGGCATGAATGTCCAATCATTTACTTGCCCAAGAAGTCAAAAAAACGTTTTTCAAATGATGGTGGCTTCCCAAATTCGAATTTGACTCGCATACTCTTCCCATCCCCATGCATTAACTTCCCCAACCAATTTCTAAATGTTTGGGCACAAAATACAAAATAGGTAGTTGACAGTTTTATGGGTTTTCCCTTGACATTTGGCTTTTCCCCATTGGCTCAAGGGTTTGAATATCCCCCCTCCATATCCCTTGTGAAATCATGCCCCTATCTCTTTAACGTTGCAACGCATAGCTAGTTGTGGTATTTTTATTAATTTGCATTTTTACATGATGTCCCAAACATATTGTTCCTGGCTAACACATAAACCATCGGCATCGATTTTAATTGTTGAAACATTAAACATTAAATCCATGGTGGGGCCTTCTCCTTGAGCTCCACGCCATGATTTATTAACATTATTTACATCATATGCAATTCAATAGCATGGGGTCGAAACCAGGGCACACAGTCCCCTCCCCCTTGGGGTCAAAACCATGGTGTTACAGGAAAACGGGTAACAACCCCAAAAGAAGCTAGAGGGTTGGGGTTGAAAAATATTCATCCCTTTAGTCTAGCACTTGTGGCCAAAATTTTCTATAGGTTGGTCTCTATATAGGTCTTGTGGGGAAGGGTTATGAAACAAAAGTACTTAAAGTGACGCCTTATGGAAGAGTGGTTCAGACATGAAAGAAAACATATTCAAGGAGTCTCAAAAGTATGGGAAGGACTGGTAACAACATACCCTTTAATTGGAAATTGGGTAGTCTAGCAAATTGGGAATGTTTCCAAGGTTAGGATTGGAGAGGATACCTAGCTCGGGGTCAATGATCTTTTCATATTTCCACATGCTTTGTTGAATTCACTTCATGAAAAGAGGATTTATCACTTAAGAGATGCAACCACATAAGAGAACATAAAAATATGGGTACAATGCCACGAGGCAAAAGAAGATTTAAATTTGCAAGGGTATCTAGAAGATCAATGGATACTTTATTTCAGCCAACCTAAACACAATACAATAAAATTGAATGAAGAGGAGGATCAACTAAAATGGTAAAAAAATATGGGAAACGGGGCATACACAATAAGGTTGGGATATAAAGTAAAAATAGAGGAATATTTGAGTGCTAAGAGAGATTAGTGGTGGAGATTTGTTTGGAAACTAACTTTCCCTTTGAAAACGAAAACACTCTTGTGGTTGGCTCTAGATAATAAATTACTAACGTGGGAAAATGGACAAAAAAGAAATTGGATTTGAACTAGGTATATGTATATTTTGCAAAAGTAGTGCTAGAATAGTGGATCACTTGTTTGTGGCTTGTCCATTTTCTAAAGTATGGAAGGGTATTATACAATCTACAACTAGCTTCACTAAGTGGGATAAACATAATTTTGTTGAATACCTTTTTGACTATTTATCTGACAAAAAAAATAGCAAATTATAACTCCCTTCCTTCCTAGTTTGTTTATGGGATATGGTGGACTAGAATCCAATGGTTTCCAGGATTTTGCTTTCACAATCACAAGTAGCACATAAAGTAAGAGTAAGATTGGCATGGGTTGATAACGAAAAAATTCCAAAAGTGATCTCCAATCAATTTTTACTAAGGGCACACATTGATCAAGAAAGACCCCGTGGATACTTTAACAATGCAATTCAAGGTGACCCTAGTATCTGTAGAGCATGGGTTGTACTATGTTTTAATTGATTGCATTACCTACTGCCTTACCTACTTGGGTTTTTTACTAATCATGAACTTAGTACAAGAGGGAAAATCCACTTTGAAACTATTTCTACGACACATATTTATCGGGAGTTCAATATACGGGTGAATAAATTATCTAAAGAAGGTTTTCTATTGTACGAGGGATGCTTTACTAAACTTGAATTCAGAAGAGGCACTCTCACAGTTCCCACACAAAGGAATTTTTATTAAAGTATTTTCAAAGTCAATCAAAAGTTTGTTTCATCCTAAACTATTGGAAAAATGTGGCTTATCTAATTCACATGACAAGTATGACAATGGACTATTTTTTTGGTACTAGGTGGAAAGATTAGATGTCTACAAGACACAACAAGAAGATTGTAATATATTTAGACATAATGTTATGAGCCACACAATGCTAAGATCTTGAGAGGTTTTTGTGTTCCTTATGTACAAACCAATATATATTTGGATTTTTCACTTAGAAATATCAAATATAAGGATTTTTTCTTATGGCAAAAAAACTAATTAACTTCATGTTTTTCTTGAGCGAACTTAATGGTTAAGAACATGTGTTTCTTTATATGAGGTCATAGGTTCAAATGGGAAAGGGATTAGGGTATGTAAGTTTCTTATTCTTCTTCTTATTATTATGTTAATGCATACAATCCAGATAGAAGAGAATAATGTTTAAAAGAAAAGAAATGGTTAAATGGGAAATATTTTGGTTTGCTTAACTCTCCTTTGTTCTTTTATAAATACATATCTAAGCAACAATTAAAAGGATAGCTTTTATATATATATATATATATATATATTATTTTAAAAATTAATTTTAACCTATATTAATAGATTCATAACAATATATAAAAAAGTTATATTGAATTTATTATGCCATAGAGCAAAAATTTTCAATCTTCTAAAGTTTGTAATAGTTTTTATTAAATGTAATGGAATTTAGACTAAGGTTTGATAATATTTAAAACATTTATTTTTTATTATTATTTTTTATTGTCTATTTTTTTAAATTACTATTGGTTTGGGGATATGACATTGCTCTAGGTTCCTGTGCCCCGGGACCCGACAACGAGGATGATATCAGCAATTGTATAATTATCCTCAATCTTTTCTGGTTTTGGCTGCTTGTAAACAGTACCTTCTTTATGATGACAATTAATATTCTAGGTTTCCACGATCAACAATGGTTCAGATCACATGCGGGCACTAATGGAAATTAATAATACGATATAGGACAAATAAAATACATTAATACATTCTGACCAAGCATATCACATTATACAAAGTGTCAAGTTTTTTTAATCTCGGTGCCATCTTAGGGTTACCAAGCTCAAAGTTTGCAGGTTTGACTTGACACATTGCATCAAGATTTCTAGGTATGGTTTTCTGAAGGCAGTCTAGATTCATGAGAGGTCAGGGTTGGTGAGGATGTGATGTCATCCATAATGTAGGCACACTCCAAGAAACCAACCTCACAGATGGTCACGTGAGAGATCTGCCTTATTTTTCCTCTATGGCAAAAGGTGACACACAGGGGCATTTCCCTATGCTTTTTCTGGCCGTAGGGTTCAAGCTAGTATGGATGATTTTTAGGGGTGCAAGAGATTACTCAAAGTCTAAGTCTGTTTCGTGAGAGAACTTTAGCTCTAAAAAAGCGAAATCAAGCAAATCTCACAACACCAATTCAGGGGATGCTAAGGTTCTTCCCCTCAAAGCAGGTCAATGGGTCAACTCCCACCAATTATGTAAAAATGAATTTGCCTGGGTAGTAGTTTGAAGTTACATTCTACATGGTTACCAAGAATGTGCACTTATATTTAACATGGTTCGAAATGGCCACAAAATTATCCAATTATCCAAATTATATGGTAAAAAATTGTGTAGTTAGAGTTTTTTTTTAATTTAGCTGTTTTTATTTTTTAATTTTTCCTTTTTATAAGAAATGTTCCACCATAAAATGTTCTCTAGTTTCATTGCTATCCACCCACTCAATGAATCTTGTACCCATAAATATGGCATAACGAAGAGTTGAGTTGATTATAATCTGGCTTGTTTCGTGGAATGTGATTGTTTCTGTTTATGACTTGTTTCAGATGAATGGAATGAAAAAAAAATCATGTTGGGATGAATATGTATGATAAACATAAAATTCTATTCTATTTACATTATGAATGGAAATTCCATATAAGTGAAGATATTTTTCCTGGTATATAACTTGATATGGTATATAACTTGACATAAAAATTGTTCTAAATTAAATTTCAAATATATATATAAGAGAGTTAAAGTTTATTTGACTAATTTTGGTTTATGGGATTTTAAGAAAGTAAAAGAAGAAACTACTTGGTTTGTTTTAGAGTTTCTAAATTATGATAATTCTGACGAGATAGAAGGTTAATGACTCCACTTGTAATATCTTAATTTTCATTTATCTTCTAAATTTTCAGCAAACCACAACTTTGCTTTGAACTTTGAAGTAATAATATTTTTAATTTGTCATCTATATTTTGCAAAAAACTATTTTTCATGAAATAGGGGGAATAATAGCTTGTTAGTATTTTCATTCGAAGTGTCATAAGTCAATATTTGGTATGGTTAATTTATTACTTAATCTTGAATTTAAGATTTATTCTCTTAATAAGACATTAAATTATTAAGATTTATTTTTTCAAATTAAATAATATTAAAATTTAAGATTTATCCTCTCAATCAATCTTTCAATTATTAAGATATTTTTTTAAATTGAATAATAAATTATTAGATATTTCATGATTAAACTTATTTATTAACATGTTTTTTTCAAGTTTGTTACTCTTATGACGAGAAGGTAATTAAATAGTTTAGATCTTGTTTTCTTGATTATGAAAAAAATTATTTGCATAAAAATTAGTTTTGATTTAATTACCTATTGGATAAAATAATTATTTATGAAAGTCTTACACGTGTATTTTATAACAAATTGATTTAAAAGAAACAAAATTTTATATAATATATAACAAATTATGATAATATTTTAAGTTTCATCATCTTATGGATGGTATGAAACTTGGGTATAGATGGCTAAGAAATTATGTGGCAAAATTTGTTTCTTTTGTGTTACAATTTTGTAACAACAATGTCATATTTATGTAGTTTTTGTGTTATAGAAATAGCTAATAGCTATTCCCAATTGCGGTGACATTGCCACCTCGTGGCTCTTGTTGATTCTATGAACTATCCATGAGACAAAGCCTAATTCTTATACAATTGAATCTATAACATATTTATAGGATTCTAATGCAATATAATAACTAATGATGGGGCATTGAATTTGTATATATGAGTGATTGACTCGTGTCCCTCTTAACACGCCCGAGTGCATGGGGATTGGGATTAACAAAGAATTTTTTTAAATGTGTAAAACCATTGGCAGAGCTTTCATCGACCTCCTCATTGCCTGTAATGAAATTTGAAATATGTTATTTATAATATTTACTTATTAATGTTATATATTAAATATAAATATAACTAAAAATAAAAAGTTTATAATTTTTATGTCTCTATTGGGGACATTTCTAAATAGGTCGGGTATATTAATTTGGTCGTACGAACCTCAAATTTTTGAAAAAAACTAATGTTTAACTTTGAAGGAGTTGAAAAAAAATTAAATTCGTTAATTTTTAAAAATTTTGATTGGTGGTTGGGTGGATGACGTCGGGTTTGGAATCCAAGTCTCAGGCGTTGGAAGTAGAGGTGACAGAAGCAGGTTTTAATGGACGCGCATGTCAATTTCCACATGACCATTGAAAATCAATGGCGGGCCATTCTATGCCCGAGTCCGTATACGAGGGAGTGACATGATGCCGAGTCCGTATACGAGGGAGTGGCATGACGATGAAGTACTTATTATTACCAACAACTCTCCTGTTTCTTGCACACAATATTCATTTTCTTCTTCTGTTTCACTAGCTTCATTGTTTAGTTGCTTGCTTTTCAACTACATAATTAGAAGCTCTCTTGTTTCTCGCACACAATCTTCATTTTCTTCTTCTGTTCCACTGGTTTCGTTGTTTGGTTGCTTGCTTTTCAACTACAGACTTAGAAGGATGAGGAAGACCAGTTTCTTGCTTGCTCTTTACCTGCATACTAAGAAGAGGGAAGGAAGGCCAATGAGTGAAGCATCTAGTCACTTCGTTTTCTGGCACGATGGAAGAAGCTGCGCGGTTCCCGCAGGAAACTTTGATAGGCGTCCAGTTTGGCCTTGCATCATCCAGAGAAATTGTAAGTGGACGCATGAAATAGATAAGAATAATGGGAAATTGGGTCCTTGTTTACAACAATTTTGAGGCAAATAATCTATTTTAACGCAGTTAAAACTCATTTTCATGCCAATTCAGTTGGAAATCACCTTTGAACTCTAAATGTAAATAATGTGTATGTATGCTATTCAAGTTAAACAAAATATAGTACTTGTTTTTACTTTTTTTGGTTGGGAGTACACTTTTAACTAGTTATCAGCCTTAACGACTCTCTCATCCTTGGTAATGAGCTTATAATTTTCTTGTTCTGAGCATTGAAGATTCTCGACAAAACCTGAGGTGGGGTGGGATGAAGAGGGTTTAATAAACTTGTTTAAACAAAGGATGGGTGATTTATTTGAAACATATCTCCACAAGGTAAACCTTGCTAGTGGCCCTGTTATGCTTTCAATATCTTCTGGTTTAGGCATGGCTGGTATTTAAACAATGGCCAAGCTTTCTGCATTCTATTGTTTGATCGCCCTTATCGCCTTGTTGGGTGTTGCTAATGCCCATTCCGGTCATGATTTTTATGTAACGGGGAAGGTTTACTGTGATAACTATAATTCTGATTCCCCACCAGGATCTCTCCCCCTATTCCTGCTAAGCAAACATTTGGTTTGGTTTCATAGATTTCCATACTGTTTTGCATTTTCAAATAGTTGTTTTCATTTGGGTCACTACATTTTCTTGATTTTGAGATACATTAAAGCTTCAATCTGGTGCTAAAGAATAGATCTAGTGTTGCGATTCTCTATTTAGAAAGTTGTTTGTGTTTTCCCAGAAAAAACACAAAAAACACATCAAATATATTGAGCAAATATCTGTTTGAAAATTTTATGGTGGATGGATTTGACTTCTCTGTTTTGGAAATTTTTCCACGGGTGGATTTCTCTTCTCTATTTTGAAAATTTTACCATGGATGGATTTCTTCTTTATGTTAATAATGCCCTGAAATAACGGGCCTATGGTTTTTGAGAATTCCCATTTGTATATATGGTTCTACCTTATGTTAAGACATATTGAGCACATTTGAATTGGCAATAAAACATATATTCCGAATTTCATCCTCTGTCAAGTAGATTTCATGAGATTTGATGATCCAGTCAGTGTATAATTTGTTTGAAACACTGAAAGAAGCAGGAACCCAATTCAAAAATTAATTTCTTTATGCGTTTTGGGTTTAGATAGATCTGAAGAAGGCACATGATATTGATTTACAGTTTTGACCTTGGGTTTTTCATTTTTTTAAGGGATGGCTATTTTTGAATAAATACCAAGGTAAAAAACTTGTGTACATATATTCTAATATGCAGTTGAGAATTTAAAGAAATTTCAGAGGTTGTGAATCTTGAGCATGCATATCTGGCTTAATGCAAATGGACTTCATATCAACTTCAAGAAAACTTAAAAAATGGCTGATATATCAAATTCAAGAAAACTGAAAAAATGGCTGATATATCAAATTCAAGAAAACTGAAACTGGAGATATATATGAACCCTAGGATCTCTACCTTACAATATTTCTCATTATAGGATCTCTACCTTACAATATTTCTCATTACAGGATCTATTTTTGTGTATTGTGTGTATAAATTGAAGAGAGGAGAAGGGAGCGGATGAATTATACCAATGAACGCATTCGTGCATGTTCGAACACATTCCCGCATGTTCGGTTCGCTAGGGCTAGGAGCATATGGGTCTTCCATCACTTGATCAATGTAAATGCATGCATTCAGAGAAGAAAACCCATGTTTGAAAGCTGATAAAGATAATAATAAAATTATCTATTCATTCAGTGAAAGAAAAGCTGAGGGATGCTGGAATTAATTATTCATAAAATGGGTACCAGAGTATAGAGACTGTCGTCGAAGTGCCGCTCTGCTATTTGCACATTTGAGCAGTCCATAGTTGGAGAGGGATTGATTTCACAGCCATTAGTGACCTGCTTGGATCCATAGTAAACCACCATGTCCATAGAACGAACGAACATATTAATAACACCCCCTATCACTCTTCCTACTACCAGGGGATCTGTTGAACATGCCATTGAAGCAGAATACTCCCAAAACTTTCTTCCTTTCTTCCTTTCCTCCCAACAAAATTCACAGGTGAATTCAAAGTGAACTGGAGAATGTATCAGCGGTGTCTAAAGGCATGTAAATAAAATGAATGAAATGGATCGACGCGTTTCCTACCACTTGTGCGACAACAAGGAGAGTTTGTGGAGCACCACGTACCTGGGCTCAGTAGAGTATATGGGTTCGAAATGTGTCACCTATATGCACCTACCTCTACGTCTTCCATTTTATGTATGCCATGTGGTTGTGGTTGAAACATATTAATCTGACCATACTATTTTTAATTTTTTTTTATAAATGTTTGCTAAAAAAATTTCATCTATTAATGTTTCGTATAGTTATAATTTTTTTTATTAAATTTATTTTTATGGAAAATTATTTATCTCACCAATAATGTTTGGTATAGTTATTTTTTTTTATTAAATTTGTTTTTAAAGAAAATTATTTATCTCACAAATAATTGGTCGTGGATCATCATGTTTTTATTGAATTTTGTGTCCCATTGTTGGCGGCTCCATGTCATCATCATTTCTGCAACTTTTTTTTATTTTGCATAAATTTTATTTTATCTCAAATTTAAAATATTTATAATAGTTTAATAGATTCATAGTAATTTGATGGTTATGTGACAAAATTGGTTGTTGGCATTGATATAATTCTTGACTGTGGATTAGGCACACTATAGCCATGCATATATGTGAGACATGTAATCTATGCACACTAGAGACATGATCATATACACACAACTAACAACCATGCAAGTCTTTGTTTTAGTTAGATTGTTAACAATTATCACTTATTGTGAAGACCTTGAACTTAGTGATTACATGGCATTTAAAATCATCTTTCTCGGCTTAATGATTTATGTGGATTTAAAGTTTTTTATGATTATTATTGTGTCACATTTGGAAACATTCTTGACTTTGAGGTATTCCTCTAACACAAAAGCTATGGAAAGGAAAACCTAAAAGAAAAACATCCATGCAAAACAATAGGTTTGTCATTAAAAGGTGAAGGGTGAATGATGTTGCTAGACAATTGCTAGTGGCCTCATGCAAAAGGCTCTTTTCTTTGCTAATAGCTTCTTGTCATTCATCTTATAGAAACACCTATTGGCAATGTCGGGGATGTTGCCACCTCGTGGCTCTTGTTTTAAGATAAAAGGTTAAATTTTATGTATAGAATCATGAATAAATGTTAGGTATATTATGTTATTTTTAAAAGATATTATTTAGATTGAAATTGTTTTGTGAATCATTTTAGATGGTATGATTTTATTTTTCAGAAGTGAAAAAAATATAACTTGATATTAATAGGGTAAATTAAAGTTATAATAATTTTTATATCTTTATCTATACACAACGAGTATTGAAATACAAAAAGAAACCATAACTAAAACTCACCATATCACCACTTATGATTTTATTTTCATAGATGATAATAAAATACAATAAAATATTTGATGAATGTACAATAAAATACAATAATAATATACAAAAGAATATCTTTCGAAGTTAAATTTTCAACAACACTCCCTTTTAACTAGGAAGGTATTCTTTTGACCTAGTCATCATCACAAATGGACATAGTCTCTAAGTGTTGTCGTAATCACTGGATCATAATCATCATTATTGCATCAATTCTCATATTGTTGACCATTGAATAGTGACATTTCTTGAATCTATCCATCCTCAAAAGTTCTACAGAGCCAGCCTCGTTTGCTGGATGCAGGACTAGATCCCATCTAGGACTTCATCAACATATTCGTACAGTGCCAGCCCTTTTTCATGCTCGATGTACCTTGTACAGTGCCAGTCCTTTTTCATATTGGATGTACCTTGTAGTTCCAATCCTTTTTCATACTGGATGTACCTTGTAGTGCCAGTCCTATTTCATACGGGATTCCTTCGTAGGGTTAGTCTTATTTCATACTGAATGCAGATCTCTGCAGTTCTAGTCCTTTTTCATACTAGATGCCTTCACGAGGTTAGTTTTGTTTCATATTGAATGTAGATCTTTGCAGTGTTAGTCATGTTTCATACTAAATTCCTTCGCAAGGTCAGTCTTTTTTAATACTAAATGTGGATCTCTGTAGTGTCAGTACCGTTTCATACTGAATTACTTCATAGTGTTAGTCTTGTTTCATACTGAATGCAGATATCTGCAATGTCAGTCCCGTTTCATACAAAATTCCTTCGCATGATTAGTATTATTTCATATTGGATGTGGATCTCTACAGTGTCAGTCATGTTTCATACTAAATGAAGGCCTATAACCATCTAATACTTCATAGAGCCAACCATGTTTCATACTAGATGTGTCTCTTTGTAGGGTCAGTCACGTTTCATACTGAATGCATGCCTAACACAATCTAGGACTTCAACTCTCCTTCTCGCGATGGACATCGATCTGCACAACTTCAAGCTTGTCCATGAAGTAGTCAAAATTCACTCTCACCAAAGCCTTGGTGAGAGAACTACATTGTACACCGGATATTATTATGATGAATATACTGTAAATTCCTTAGCAATACTTGTATGTTTCCTGTGTGGTTTGTTTTTCTTAGTTTGTATGTTCATTCTCCATTCAATTACTGCAACATTATCAGAATTCTCTACTTGAAGATCGAAATGGAATTCAAATTCTGATATGGTATCAGAGCCTTCTCAGGTAGGTTTCATGCTTGTTCCTCCTCATCGAACATCAAAAGAAGTTGGGTTTCCACAGAAGTCCCCTATGAAAATTTGCTATCCCTGGAATCAATCAGAGCATTGGAGAGGGCATGACGGACCCTGAAAACATGTTCATGTCTGGAGGAAATTAACAGGTGCTACATAGCTTGAAAGAAGTATTTGCAATCTCCCTACCAGATAATTTATGAGTTCTCAAACTCCTGAGCCATGGATCCTCAAAAATTCCTATTACCTTGATTGGAGGATTGATATGTAGCTAGCCTTGTGCAAGCATGGCTACCACAGGATCATACATGGATGGGAGGTTGAGACTCATCAGCCGGTAGAGCGAAACAAGTTCCTAAACCGTTGTGATGAAGAATTAAGTTACTTATGTACTTATATTTCCAGAGATCTCTTCTTTCATCTAGAAGGATTGAGGACTCCTGTAGAATCCTGGGAGAAGCTTGATAACTTGTTTAAAAAACAAGATGAGCTTCAAGGACACATTCTGGAGAATTAGTTGGTATCTTTACATCCCAACAGTTTCGAGACTATTGAGCAATTCTTCTCCAAATTCAAGTCTCTAGTGCTACAATGCAGATAGTACAGGATAGAGCGGAAGGATGAGCAGAATTTCCTTTCCATGCTTAGCAAACTAGGTCCTGAGTACTCTTTCTATGTCTCTATGTTTCATTCCAAGTGGGAAATATTTCTTGATTGGAAACTTCCTTCTTTAGATTCATTTTTCGAGTCCTTAATCAAGGAACAAGATAAATTGATTCGAATGGGAGTCATCCAAACTTCCAAATATCAAGCTCTATTGGTTAATGACTCTTCCAAAGTGCAAGAAAAGGGGAAATCAAAGAAGAAGGAGCCAAAGGCAGCTAATTTGAAGCCTAAACCAAATCAGCAATCTTCCGAAGGGGCCTCCGGCTCTAAGAAGAAGAAATTTGAAAAGAAGTTGTGTTTGTATTGTGAAAAGGGATACCATATTGAAGAACACTGTATGAGGAAGCAACTTGATGAGATGTCCGCTCTTCTCAAGAAGCACAACATTGCTCCTCCAAGAGAAAATAAGTCTGATGAAGAAGCACCGACATAAGATGCTGAAAGGTGTCATGCTTTGAAAGCAAATCTCTCTCCATCCTCAGCATACATTATATATTCTGGAGCCTCCAACCACATGTTTACCTCCAAAGGATCCTTCTCTACTCTTTCACTATCAAAGGGGCCTAATATTCACATGGGATATGATTCCCACATTCCAGCAAAAGGAAGGGGATCAGTCAGAGCGAAGCATGGTCAGTTCAAGAATGTCCTATATGTGCCCTCCCTTACTGCTATCCTGTTATCTGTTTACCAGATGACTCATACAGGCTCTCCCAAGATGGTCACATTCATTTCAAACTCAGTTGAGATTACAGAAAAAGCCACTGGAAATCTTGTAGCGAAAGGTATTGCAAATCACTCTACTAAAGCTAATGAGTTTTCACATTTCTTTCTTGTTTCTCCTCCTACAGCTTCATTGTCTCATGCTAACATCACTAGCAAGATTTGGCATGAGAGATTTGGCCATATCAATTTCAAATATCTGAAGTAGCTCCATAATGATAACATGGTTGAAGGTTTTCCCTCCATCCAAACTTTCGATGGAGTATGTGTTGGGTGCTTGGTAGTTAAGAATCCAGAAAAGAAGTATGATGTTGGGAAGGCTCATAGAGTTGTCTCTACACTTGATTTGATACACAGTGATGTAGTTGGACCTATTCCCACAAACTCCATTAATGGTTGCATGTATTTTCTGACCTTTATTGATGATTGTTCTAGGTACTGTTGGATATACTTCATGAAGCTAAAATCAGAAGTTTTTGAGACGTTTAAAAGTTTTAAAGCTATGGTTGAGAATAGATTCAATAATAATATCAAGTCAATAAGATCCGATGGAGGAGGAGAATATGTCAAAAGATATTTCCAGAATTTCTATGAATCAGAGGGGATTCGAATGGAACACTCAGTTCTATACACACCACAACAAAATGGTGTGGCTAAGAGGAAGAATAGATCACTAAAAGAGATGGAAACATGCCTTCTCCATGGAAAGAAACTACCTCCTTCTCTTTGGGATGAAGCAGTAAACTGTGCTTCATATTTGCAAAATAGGGTGCCCCACAAGTCAGTGGTTGGGGTGACTCCATTCAAAGCACTGCATGGGTATAAGCCCAATGTTTCTCATCTAAGAGTTTTTGGTTCCAAATCTTGGGCCAGGATACCACTTGACAAGAGAAAGGCATTCCAATACCAAAGTAGTGAATGCATTATGCTGGGATATGCAGATGATGTAAAAGCTTACAAACTGATGAAGGTTGCTACCAGAAGATGATTCATTGAAAGAAGTGTCCAGTTCGAAGAAGATCAGCTGCATGATACTCCCCCAACAACATAGGAAGGTATAACTATTTCTCCTCCTATTTTTGATGATGATGATGTGCTACAGGTTTCAAATTCAGACGAAGAAGATCACATACATCATGATCCTGTTATTGAGACTGAATCTCAAGAGATTCTAGATCCATATCTAGTACCCATTCCTAATCAGAAGCCTAAACCCAGATGGGCTCAAAAGCTTCTTGATGGAGCTGGAAGAAGTGCTGGAGTTCCAGAAGACAAAAGAAGAACTTGGTCCCAGTATCAGAATGAGCATGCTGCATTATCTCTCACAGATTCGCTCTCTACAAAATGGTGCAGCAAAGTTCCAGGTCGGTGCTACTTGATGATGGAAAATGATCAGCTACATGGCCCACAAAATCAAATATTCGATCATTCCCTACCTTCACCATCCAACATAACCAAACAGAGTCATCAGTTCAGAAGTACATTAAGAGATCCACTGATGGACCATGCTACTGCATAGAGTTGCAAGTTTTTGCAGCAGTGTTTTTCTCAAGTTATTTTTCTCAAGAGGAAGCTTCTTTCTTCTAAATATAGCTTGCAGATTTCTATTTTCTTGCTTATTTTTTGGGGGGGGGTTTCTCATGAGGTTTTCCCCTTTTTCCTCAATTGTACTAACCAACAATTTTTTATTATATTATAGATTGTATTTGGGTGACCTATGGTCTTGTTACCAGGGCCCACAATTGTCCAAGTTAGGATTCAGGTGGGATGTTAGTATTATTAATCCTCCCTTGGTCAAATGTCTATTAGATTAATTATTGCCTAACTTAGGAACCTTAAATTAATTAAATGGGCCACTAGTGAAATTGGGTCCACATGGCCTAATGGGGCCACATGTACCAGTCATTGAAGTGTGGGGAACACTACTAGAGGTTGACTTCCACTTACTGCATGTGAATGCATAAGTTACGGATCCTCCTAGACCAAACCCTACATTTTAGGAGCCATTTTAGGAGCCACTGGGAGTCACAGCACCAACCTACTTTAGTCAATTGGTGTTAGCACTAGTTAGTCTTAGTTAGCCCCTAGTTACAATCAATTACTTGATAGTTAGTTAGGCTAGCGCTACTAATGCATGGATAATGTATGGTTGCATGGGGATGAGGGCTTTACCTACCTACCACACTCAGTTGCACCGAGTTAACTAGTTGTTACTGCTTGTTGAAGTTATTGGTCATCAGGGAGTTGTCTATTTGGACTCCGATATTGATTGGGAGACCTTGAGTTAGAGATCCAGTTAGATACAGTATTATCCACTTAGAGGATTTGAATTCATTACTCATCCATTCGAATTCTACCTATGTAAACTACATTGTACACCGTATATTATTCTAATGAATATACTGTAAATTCTTGAGCAATACTTGTCCATTTCCTGTGTGGTTTGTTTTGTTTAGTTTGTATGTTCATTCTCCATTCAATTGCTGCAACATTATCAGAACTCTCTGCTTGAAGATCTAAATGGCACTCAAATTCTAATACAATGTACTCTGATTCGGTTGTACTTAGTGCCACACTCAACTGCTTCCTTCTAAACCAAGAGATCACCTCGGATCCAAAGTTGAAGCAACATCCTGAAGTGCTATTCTTATCTGTGGAACTTCCTGGCCAATCCAAATCAGCATAACCATGTAGGTTAATCTTTTGATCTATCACATACTTGAGCCCATAATCAATTGTACCTTTCAGGTACCTCAATATGTGCTTTAAAACAACAAGGTAAACACGTCTTGGATATGTCAGAAACTGGATAAATGTGTTCATAGAAAAGCATATGTTTGGCCTTGTGTTCTTCAAATACATCCACGAACCTATAATCTACCTATACATTGTGGCATCAACTATATCAGAAGAAGCATCACTCAATAGGTTCAAGTTTGATGCCATGGGTGTGGCAATAGCCTTGCGGTCCATCATTCTGACCTCTTCAAAATATCTATTGCATATTTTCCTTGCCCAAGAAGTATCCCATTTGAATTCTTCCACACTACTAGTCCTAGGAAGTAGTGAATCATTCCTAGGTCCTTCATCTCGAACTATGCAACAAGCCTTCTATTTGTATCTATAATGAGCTTATCCTCTCCTATTAGGAATAGTTCATATACATATAGTAGGAGTATTATTGGTATTCTTCCCTCATCCTTGAAGAAGAGGTTAGAACCTACTTTAATCTTGGTAAATCATAAGGTCACCAGAAATCTATCCATCCTACCATACCACGTCCCGAGTTCCCGCTTCAAACCATACAAGGCCTTCTTTAACTTGCACACATGAGTCTATCTGTCATGTGTCTCAAATCCTAGTGGCTGCTCCACATACACTTCCTGTTCAACTACACCATTCAGGAAAGTTGTCTTGACGTACATCTGGTGTATCTTCCATTTCATTCTTCAAACTAAGGATAATACTAATCTAATGGAAGTGTATCTCGCTACTGGTGAAAATGTCTCCTCATAATTGATGCCTTCTTTCTTGGATAAGCCACGTGCCACAAACCTTGCATTGTATTTTTCGATGCTACCATCTGCAACATGCTTGATCTTGTATATCCATTTGTAAGACACTACATACTTCCCTTCTAGTCTTAGAACTATCTCCCATACATCATTCTTCATAATCAACTGATACTCTTCTATCATGGCTTCCTTCCACTACTTCTTTTTAGCAACTTCCTCATAGTTGGAAGGTTAATTATTAATGATGTCACACAATAGGGCTATGTAGATGGAGTATGGTCTTTTTATTTTATTTTCTTCAAGTGTCTCATCTAGAGATCCATACCTCTCTTCATCTTGAATAGATTCATGTGCCCATGTTGGTCTTCTCTTCTAGGAATGCTTCTCATGAGGTGGATATACAGGTTCCTAAGGTTCTGTCATGTCATGATCTTCATGATTTTCTTGAGTCATTTCTTCCATAACTGTATCTTTGGTTCTGGGAACTTGGGATTCTTCAACATATTCAATGTGGAATTGTTTTGACTTGTTGTAAGTTGATACTTCATCAAAATTAACATCTCGATTGGTCTTAATTTTCTTGAATATTGGGAAGTATATTCGGTATGCTTTTGATATGTCACTGTATCCCACATACATGCCCTTGTTTATTGAAGGTCTAACTTTTTCCTCTTTTTTTTGGGGACATGTATGTACACTAGGAAGCCAAATATTCAGAGATTGCTGACTTTCAGTTTCTTTCATGAGAAATATTCTTCCAAAGTCTTGTTATTCAAAATACGGTGAGGTGTTCTATTTTGTACATATATAGTTGTTCTTGCAGCTTCTGCCCATAGGTGCATTGGAAGGTATTGGTCATGAAGCATTGCCATTGTTGCTTCCATTATCATTCTCTTCTTGCTTTCTGCAATTCCATCTTGCTGAGGATTGTGGGGAGTGCTTATCTCCCTCTTAATCCCAGATTATTTGCATGTCTTTGAAATCATCTAAAGCGAATTGATCACCATTGTCTGATTGTAAAGTCTTGATCTTATTTTCAGTGTGATTCTCTCCCAAAGCTTTGATTTCTTTGAACTCACTGAAAAATTCATCATTTCCTTTCAAGAAGTAAATCCAATATTTACGAGAATGATCATATATGAAAGAAACATGGTATGCATACTGGCTTAAGAAATTGAATGAGATGGGACCGCATATGACTGAGTGGATTATTTCCAATATTTCCTTCACCTTGCTTTCTCTGCTTGGAAATGGTTTCTTTACATTCTTCCCTTGCACACATACTTTGAAAATTCCTTCATGCTTTTCTTGGAATTAGGGAAGGCCTGATACTGCTTTTCTTGCAATTGGTAGAGCCCTATAGTGTACGTGTGGAAGCCTTCGGTTCTATAGTTCACAAGTTTATATAGAGTTATGAACCAAGGCTTGTTCTGGTTGTCCTTTCAACTTGTACAAACCTACCTCTTTCTCTCCAATTATGGTTGCATCATCTATTGTTTTCCCTCTTGGCCACATGAGTACTTGGCCATCAACGAATGCAACACATAATCCTTTAGCATCTAAAACCGAAAAGGAGAGGAGATTTTTCTTCAAACCTAGTACATAGAGAACATCTTACATCTTCATTGACTTTCCCAAGTCCAAATTGTAAGAGGCTTCTCCACTCCGTTTTATGGGATATTTATGGTCATCACCAAGTTTCACCTTGTGAGGCGACTCATGTTCTTATAGGTTGATGAAGGATTATTTGTATCCTATCATATGCTTGGAAGCTCCATTGTCCACCAACCAATCATTGCTTCCATGGGTAATGGTACCTTTAAGAGATGATATCAAAACATATTCTTCATTACTTGAAGAGTATTCTCTTGTTCTCTTTCTTGTGGGTTCATCATCTTCTGTAGTATGTGCATGATGCCTCTTCTTTTTGTTTGCCTTGGAGGATCCTTTGTTTTTGGGACAATCTCTTAAGAAATGGCCTTTCTCAGCACATGTTTAGCATCTAATATTTGTGTAGTCCCTTATTGGTATATTATTCTTTTAGAACCTCTTGGATTCTGTGAGAGTGATCCTCCCTCTTGCCTTCATTCTTCTTTGATTTAGTTTTTAGGGATTGATCATCACTTGTTCCTATATTCTCTTCTCTTGATACTAATCACGCTTCTTCTTGAGTGCATTCCTCCCACAGTCTATTGAACTTGATTAGTTTCTTTCTAGCGTCTCTCCCTTGAATGAATGAGTCCCATGACCTTGGAACTCCAGTAAAGGTAGTCATCATGATCTCTCCTTCTTAAAAAAATTCTTCAATGGCCTCTAGTTTCTCCTTGATCCGAGAAACCCCTGTGAAGTAAGACTGAATGGTTTCAGAATGTTGGATCTTCACATTCTTGAGTTGATTCCTCAATGTCATCTTTTGGTTGATGTTCTTTCCTTCAAATAGCTTGGTCAAAGCATCAAATATCTTCTTAGGAGTATTTAATGATGATACATGAGGGATGAGGTTATCCTTGATGGAGTCTGCAATAATCCTTTTATCTCTTATCATGTTCTTCTTGTGGTTTGTCTTTTCCTCTTCTCCCTCTGGTTCTGGAACTTCCTCATTGACATAATTTTCCAAGTCATTCTCTTCTAGGATAAGAGATATTCTATACTTCCATGCTCGAAATTTATCTCCTCCTTCAAGCTTATCCTCAACCTTAGCATGATTCATCATCTTGATACGAGAACCTCAAATGGAAATAGCAAGGAAATAGATCTTACCAATTTGATATGTTCAAGCTGATTTTGGATCTAGCTGACCTAGAGTTCCATAAAGAAACCCTAATTTTCCAAACTTGAAATATTGAAATGATGTCTGGATAAAAATATGTGCCTCCTTGAGGTGAGTTGTCCAATAAGGTCCTTTTCCAAGTTATATGGAGGGAAAATCCAAAAATGTGATTCCCTAGTTTCCTCTGGCATTAATGATTAGGTCAAAATTGAAACTTCTCCAAACTTGAATCTTTTTCCACCACAATATGCACCTCCTTGAGGTGAGTTAGCCTACCCCTCTTTTTCTGGAAATTTTATGGAGAGAATTTTTAGAACTTAGAATCCCTAGTTTCCTACAACTACACAATGCCTTCTTTCAGGGTGGTTCTGATACCATGTTAGAATTTGTACTTTAATTCAATTAGGTTATAGATATTTAAATTGAAAGATAAACAAGCACATCAATACACAAGCACACAAAGATTTTCCTCGGGGAAACCATAAAGGAGAAAACCCTGCAACTTCTTCAGAATAGTTTTGTCACTTGGTACAATGTCAAACCAAGATAGAATACCCAAAGATAATATGTCTTCATCAGCTTCTTCTTCTCCTTCATTAGCACAATTGTCTTTCTCTCTCTTGAGTGAATTAGCTTGTATGGTGTGTGTCCAAATGAGGGAGGGTGCCTCTATATTTATAATTTACAAGTGACTGACCAAAAACTCTAACTGGAATGACTTCTTAACCTAACAGGGTTGACTTCCCTCTTGGCATACTCAAAATACATTTTACAATATTTCTTTTGGGGACTATTTCCCTGACTTACAACGAAGTTTTTACCTCGATATCCTAGCATGAATAAATACAATAATAACATATCCAAATGGAGGAAAAACATATTTGACAAAGGTACAATAAAATACAATAATAATATACAAAATAGTATCTTCCAAAGTTACATTTTCAACAACAATAAGCACTATATTTTGAGTTGGGAGGCTCCTCAACAACACTGGTAACTTTAAATTTGAATCCCATGGACTATGAAAAAAGTTTTTTTTTTAGCCTCAATAAACTTCAGTTGATAAGGTACTTCTTTGAGAGGGATGATAGCCTAGTGGATTTCATCTAGTTGGATTAGGAGGACCCTATAGGCCTCCCCTCTCTCTTTGTAATTGTATTTCCTAGGAGGGTCTTTACCAACCAGTAGAGTTCTAGGGACTCGTTGAAGAGGGCGATCCTACCCTAGCGCTCTCAAGGTCAAGAATCCATCCTTTAAACTACTCAAACTTCCTCAAACATCTAAGCCTTAGGGATAAATTCCTCGTCCCCCCTGATATCCTCTTGCAGATCCTTGATTTCTTTCTTTGAATCCTCAGAAGTATGCTCCCAAAGTAGTCTTGCAAATTGTATAACACACTTGATATCCCGTGATTTCTCCTACCCATCGGACCTGTCCTCAACTCTTCCAGTTCTCAGACCAATTACTTTATACACCAGGATGTCCTCCACATTTCCCTCGACTTTAACCATAGAAAAGTAACACATAATGTCAAGACATAAAATAAGGATACCTTCTACCTAATTCATAGAATGGGAGATGGTAGTCAAACCCTTCTTCATATTGGCATTGTCGACCTCTCCGTCCTCACATCTGAATAGAATAATCATAAATTCACATGCTTGTATATTATGATCCATTATTTGAAATCATGAGAATGGGATTAAGACACGAGAAACAAGCATAGTTAATCATAAGTAGCGGTTATGCAAGGTAAGGTGGTATGATTTCCATATGTCCCTAGTTATGTCGATCTGATCCGATGCCATTCTCCCTCCTTCCATGTTCCTTACCACATACTATTCTTCTTCATGACCAACATTATTAGGAGCTTCCACTTTCTCCTCCATCCCATCCACTTTTCCCTCAATCTGATGACCACTTACCACCTTCATATGGATGGTACCTTCTATCACATACCCCAGATTTGCAAAAACATTTTATGTTTTGGGAAGACATTATGCTTTAATTTTATTATAAATTTTGTAATTATTGACCAAGTGGGGTCAAGGATAATAGTATTTAATTGCTGAATATTTAATTAATTAATTAATAAAGGATGATACAACAGCTTAAGGAGGCTGTTAAATGAGTGTTTATTGGCCACTTGGTGGAATAGGCTGGGTTGAGAGCAAATTGACACTTGGAAGCATCCTCAAACTACTTCTAGTTGTTGCAGGAGGAAAACTCCCTATTTTTGTGGTCATGTTCCCCAAGAAAGTGGAACAAGAGCAGGTGGCTCATTAAGTGAAAAAATCACCCAAAAGACCTAGGCATGCTGATAAAACTACCCATCGAATTTAGCTGAGGTTGCTCAATATTTACTTGTGAAATTTTTGTGTGAAATTGGTGCACAAGAAGTTCGATGGAGGGGATAGGCAGAAATGTTTGAGCGAAAAGTGTTAATTTACTGAACTAGTGCATTTTTTTTGGGCCGAGTTTTTACTGCTATAGGTAGAAGTATTACTGCTAATTACTCTGTGGAGTTGCAAGGGTTTCTAAACCTATTCTCTCACCCAGTGCTTTCAACCAGGTGGACCAGTAGAAAGGCTCGGGGGTTCTAAGATTTGCAAATCAGTTGTCTTCAGTAGTTGGTTGGGAGGAACGGTCTCCTTAGGTTGTTGTCTCCTCGACTATATTACCAGGTTCTAAATGTTTTTAATTTTCTCTATGCAAGCATAAGATCTGGAATGTGGGAATTTAGGAGTTAATATATATTTATATGACTGTTTCATATGTTTATTAAAAAATTACTTAGTGAAATATTTTGTTGTTCAAAGATAGATAAATTCTGGTTAAACATGTATTAGAATAAATGATTTAGGGTTAGTTTAAATTTTCTAATGAATGAATTACCTGACTGTATTTTTCCACACCTTCAAGAAGGTAGTACTCTAGTACAGTAGGTGAAATTAAGTTCGATGATCAAATCAAATCAAAATGTGTAGGAATATGATTATTTACTTTTAATCTTTATAGAGTTATTTAGAAGAAATATTCTTCTATTTCAGAAATTTCCTTAGTTAAATTACATATTTTTAAACATAAACATAAACTACCATAAAACAAGGTCTCTTAAAAAAAACAGTACACAAAGTTTGTGTAACTGTGTTCTTTTTAACACAGTAATAACCATTATCTTTAAGCTTAACCTATTATTTATACATATAATTATCAACTATTACAGAAACAGAAAAATAACGTAAATAGGAACAACTTAGATTATATAAACAGTATAATGAAATTATAGTAATAAATTAGGCTTTGCAAATAACAAATAAGTAATTTCAGTAATACTGTAAGTAAAACATCAGATATCAAATACATCAAATTAAAAAACAACAACAATGCAGAGTTTTAATTTAAAATAAAAATACAAACCCTAATTACGGAAAACTGTCAACCAAGTCTTTCCATCTTTCCTCCTTCCAAAATAAGGTATTTACAGTTTTATCCATATCCTTAATAATCAAATTCTTCATTATATAATTATAATATCTATATTATAATTGCCCTTTATTAAATAAAATTTTACACAGGAACAAAGTTTAGACTGGTTATGATTTATATACTAAAATAAAATAACAAAAGATAAATTAAATGTTCCAAATGAATTTACACAGTCGTGCTCGAGTTATAGTGACAAACCCTTTTCCTTTTATTATTTCATAAATAAATCTTTATATTAAAAAGAAAACCCAAAAACTAGCTTTCATGTTAAAATTCCACATAATAACCTCATTTTAACAAAAATCAAAATTATGGACATTTACAAACAACGAAATCCTTTCATATTTTTTTTATCAAATCATTCACCAGATACAGATAAATAACAACAAATTTCTTTAAAATTTCATTAATCTAAGCTTAAACAAACCGGAATATACAACACAGAAAGCCATGATGTCAAAGTCTATCAAACACTTCGTTTTACATAGGTCGGTGCACCCATTTTACTGATAACCCGTTACAAGTTAAAAACAAAATGTTTACAAACTACGAAACCCTAATAAAAACTTAAAAAATTGAACAGAACAGTTCTACGGCCACATGGGCTTTACCAACGAAGCATTGTTCAAACGCAGCTATGACAAGGGAGCTCTCTGCGAGATAATATCTTTCCAAACCCCACACATTACCACAGAAGTAACCTCAAGCATGAAACCGAGGCTTACCCGGTTATTTGAGAAGCGTGGAACCTTTTTCCTGAAGTATCCTATGTCTTCCATCTCACTGTAGCGATATTTCACCTGTAGAAGAAGTCTACACAAGAATTTGACAAAAGTTAAGTTCATGTTTAAAAATAAAACCCCTTGTTACAGTATTGAATTGTTATGGCATTTGCAGGGAGAGTTAAATGAGTTTACCTGGTGATATTTTGTCCTTGGCCGCGCAGTAATTTATTTTGCATAGCAACCCTGGAAAAGGAAAAATTCATACCCTAGCATCTGGCCAGGAGAAACACAATCTAAAAACCTCCACAAAACTGGGAAAGCAAACAGTAAAAGCCATGATGAAACCAAATCTCCCTACTGTCAACGAAATCCACAAGGTAAGACATGTGTTATAGATCTAGTAACCACACTGCTAACAATCAGAGGATTCAAGTTTGGTTGATAAGTAGGTTAAGTCACTCACAGAGATAAAACATTGGCATTGAAGGCTGTCACTCACGGAGCTAAATGATGGTATCAAAGGCCCAAGAGGCCATGAACTTGGCGGCGCTACCAAGCAACGAAATGTTGGGTAACAATTCAAAATTTTAGGGTTTGATCGATTTTATAGTAGGATTTTCCAACACTTAAACCCTATCCACCAACTGTTAGCCACGTGGATTCCACCAAGAGTTAAATCTTTTGGGTTTTGGATACGATTTTCTCCATAGTCTCGAATAGCATTGTTAAACCTACAATACCAACAAATGTTAGATACGGTGGTAAATATAATTATTAAACTTTGCTTATATCATTATTCTCACTTATGCCTTGTTCACTCTTAAAAATACGATAATACCTAGACAAATACTATTACATATTTATATTAACATCCTGGTTAAGATTAATACCATTTCATACGTAAATATTTTAGTAAAAGTATTAAAGGTATTACAAGATTTAACTTATAGAATTTTTCATGCTTTAATGTTGCATGTAAGATTAGGCTCTAGTACACCATCGATAGGTTAAATAAAGATTTTACAAGTTCATTCATAGTTTAGGCTAGAGACATAAGTTTCTATCTTTGCTCGTATTTCTAAGTACACAAGCCTTTAAATAAATAAAATATATATAGGCAAACATCATCGTTTTACAATAACATAACCAATTTCAAGATTTGGAAAGGAAAACAGGTTTGGAAATACCTTCATCTTTTCACAAAATGTTAATTTAAATAAACATGCTAGCATTTTACTTTTGCAAGTTGAGATAATTAATCTCGATCCAGAAACTAAAAACAAAACGTTTTACCTGTAAATAGACCTGTACAAGAATCAACATTTTCACTACATTAGCTTCAATAAGCTAAGTAAGCCTCGACATAGCCAGAAAGTTCCTTTAGTAACCAAGAAACAAACCTTAGTACCTTGCACTCACATTTAAACAAACAGTTGATTTCAATACTTACTATTTCAGACCATTTACTTTCTAGATCAATCTTCTTTACTAAATTTTGAAGGCAGTTAGTAAAGAAAGTACTATCAAAATTACTAAATGAATTTGTTTTAGTATCTAGATTAGACCTTAGTATGTAAACTGTTAGCAGTTAAGTTACTCTCTTAAGCAACGATTGTAAACATTAATTGTCGCAAGAAAAAATTTAAATTTTTATGAAAATTTGGGGGTATTACACCTTCCTAGATGACACATGAGTTAGGAAGCCTACATGGGCCATGGATATCCATTTCTGCTAGCTGGATACATTCATGAATAAAAGGATGGTTCTAGAATTCCTTCTCAGTCCTACTAAATTCCCCTTCTTGATAGCCAATGCTTGCGTTCACCAACTTGTTGACCAACTAGTTTCCCATGTGTTTGACATGGAAGGGATTGAGAACTTCTATTCTAGGGATTAGATGACCCAAATCTTCCATAACATAAGTGAGACTCCATATTTGGGAATTTTTTTTGGCATTGGTACCATGGATGGTTTTGCAGATATCCTGAATTAGGATTTGAGAATATCTGTTTATGATAGTATTGTAGAACCACTGTTGCAGTGCCATCTAAGTTCCACTATATTGTTTGATTATATTCCCATTGAACTACATACTACCATATAATCTTTCCCTAGTTTCAATAGAAAGATCCTCCATATCTTGTTGGTCCTGAGTTGCCTCCGAAATCTCTATCAACGTTGACAATACAAAATCCTCTAGGATGGCGCCATCCCATAGTGTAGGTTCTGGATGAGGACCTACTCGGTCCTCATTGAGGTGAGTCTTATGATGGGACGAAGGTTTCAATTTTCCATAATGTATTTTTCTTGAGGGGGACATATTATGTCTTCATGAGTCCAATTCTAATGCTACAGAGTTTCATTCTCCATAGTTGTTCAATATTTGTGGTCTAATTATTAAATATTCATCTATTTTGTTCTTTCTAGATGATCCAGATGAAGAATCCTGGGAGGAGGTGCCATTTTCTTAGGATATTAATTTGAAACGGTTTCTGGTGACAATTAATAATGGTGGTTTGAATGGATACCATGTCTCTATCAGGTTTGCAAAAAAGAGTAGCAGTTCTATCCCAAAAGGGAGAAGCATAGGGGAAGCTATTCAAGAGGTGGTTCATATTCATAGTGAAAGGGGTACCTTGGAAGGGTATTGAATATCCTCTCTTATGGAGTTTTTGCTAGTTGATATTTTTTTATGAATGACTAGCCAAAGGAAAGTGAATATTTTGGGCCATAATTTTGTGCTCCAGATTGTTTTATAAGCTTTCTCTTCGGGAATATTGTAATATCCCATGGTGAGGTGGAAGGATTATTTAATCCTGTATGTTCCTGCAAATTTGTAGCCCCATCAAAGTTGATTCTCACCATGCCTATTATTATTTTTCTATGATTGCAGATCATTCCAAAATTGCTCTATGCTCTATTCATCAATTTGGAAATCCCATCTTTGTTAAGCCATTGTCTCCACTCAATATTATTGTCTTGAGGTTGTCAGAATTGAGAGACAACCTCCTTATTTATGAATTTTGAGTGGCATTTTAGTTGGAACAATACTTGGTGGTTATTCAGGTGAGGTAGCCATTGTTAAGCATCTCCCCAAAAAAGTGTCGTGTTCCCATCCCGAATTTCCCAAAAGTTGTGGTTTGTGATAAAATCTCTTTGGGACCAGGCCAATTTCCAATATATGAGGGAGGCCTTATGGTTCCCTTTGATATGGATGAGTTATTTTGTTTTATTAGGTAAATCATATTTATCCCTCCATATTGAGTCCCAGGGACTATTGGGATTGAACACAAACTACCACCAGGTTTTTGTAGCTAGAAGACTGTTGAGGACCTCCATATATATGAGACCTATATCGCCTTGGAGTTTAGAAGTGCAAACTTTTTCCAAAGCTACTAAGGACCATTTTCTTGCGGGTTTGGATCCACTCCATAAGAAATTGCATTGGATGTTTGTAATCTCCCCAAAAATTTACTTGGGAGTGACCATGAACGAGAAAAGGTACAGGGGCATAAATTGGAGGGCATATTTAAGAAACACTCCTCTGGCTAGAAAATTGAGTGGTTTAAATATCTAATTGGACAACTTAAGGTGGATTTTGGAAATCAGGTCTTCCTAGGAGGAATTATGTAAGACATTCTCAATCAGGGAAGCTCCTAGGAATTTGGAGGGAAGGGAGATTCTTTGGAATCTTAAAATTTCCAGGATTTAATTTTGGAGATCTAGAGAGGTAATAAATTTTTTTTTGAGATTTCTCGTGATTGATGAAGGTTCTTGAGGCTTGCATGAAATTCTAGAGGATTTCTTTGAGGGCCTTGGCTTCATGAATTGAAGAGATTCCCATGAGCATGGAATCATTCATGAATTGCAAGTGGGATTGCTTATGATTTGAATGGATTTGAATACTTGAGATATAGTTTTCTACCTTTTCCATGTTCAACATTCTTCCCAATCCATCAACCATATGGATGAAAAGAGAAGGTGAGAGTGGGGCACCTTGGAAAATTCCTCAAGAGAGAGAAATGGTGGAGGGCAGGGTGTTGGGGGGTGGGGATCCATTGAGGAGGATGGAGAAGAAAGAAAAAAATGTGAAGTAGAGAATCCAATTGGCCTATATTTCACTGAATCTAAAGGCTACAATAACTTTATGGATATATTGCCAGCTTAGTTTATCAAAGGCCTTAGACATATCGAGCTTAATCATCACACCTGATTTTTATTTATTTATTTGAGGGAGTGAATAACTTCATGGGATAGAAAAATGTTATCCATGATCTGTTGACCATCAACAAAGCATTCTGTTCTTCAAATATGAGAGAGGGTAGAGGGGGGTTTTAACAGTGTGCTATCACTTTGGTTGTGATTTTGTAAATAACATTACAAAGAGAGATTGGTCTGAATTGGTTGGGATCAAGAGTAACTTATTTTTGAGGAATTAAGGTGAGGAAGGTTGCATTTAGTTCTTGTTGCACTCCCACTCTGATTCTCTAATATTTTACTAACTACTAGACATTAATTTTAACTATGGACCAAACATCCTTAAAGAAGTCAATAGTGAAGCCGTCTGGACTTAAATATTTGCATGTAGGCATTTCATTAACTACCGTTTCTACTTTCTGCTTCATGATGGGATTGATGAGATGTCAGTTTTGATCCCATGAGACCAATTTTAGGATGTGCCATGTGATATTAGCCATTGCTTCTAATCTATCCTCAACTGATTTTGAAAGTAGTTTTTTGTAGTACTGAACCAATTATTATTCTATTTATTTTAAGGTTTCAAGATTAATTCCTCGAGGCGATCAGAGAGTGGAAATATGGTTATGATTTCTTCTTTGTTTCATAACATTATGAAAGAAATTTGTTCCTCTCCCCATATTTTAGCCAACGAGCTCTTTATTTTTGTCTCCAAAGAGTCTCTTCTTACTCGAGCCTTTAATTTGTATCGTATAGCATATCCATTTCTTTATTATCTAGGTCCTCCAATCTTCCTTGGTCTATTATTGCTTGTTTTATGCTTTTCATTTCGGAGTCTAAGTATTTTTTGTATCAAATATATTTCCAAATACTTCCTTATTCCACATATTTATTTTCCATTTGAGGGTTTTTAGGAATTCTTAAAAATGATACATGGAGGGGCCTATCCCATGGTCTACTTCTAGCCACCAATGTTATTGTTGAAGTTCTTCTGGTCAAGCCAAAATGATTCAAATATGAAGGGTTTGGGTTTAGATTCATTGGTAAATTTTAGAATGAGGATAATAGGATAGTGGTCAGAACCAACTCTTGGGGGGATGGAGGTTTCAGTGGACAATCCTTGTTGAAAAAGATTTTCATAAACAAGGAAGCGATCTAAATGAGAAGCAATCTAGCACTCTCCATCAGTGGTATATTCTCTGCCAATTCTACATAGACCTCCTTTTTCTCTGCTAGACTAGTTATCATGTTAAAGTCTCCTCCAAGAATCCAGTTTCTCTGTAGAATGTTTTGACCAATGTTTATAAGATAATGGAAGGGTTCCATCTTTTGAGCTACAATGCTCAACCCATATACATCGGTGATAAATCCCTATATATGGGACCCTATAATATTGAAACTGTCTTTGATGATATTGGTTTTATGGAAGAATCAATCCATATGAATATTTAGAGGATTCCATATCATGGAATTCTTGTACCCCCCTGAGCATCTTTTGTAAAAGATTGGCTTCCTTTCCAACATTGAGAAGTTATTTTCCTGAGCATATCAAAGTTTCATTTTGTCTCTTGGAACATGAGTACCATTAGTTTATCCAACTAGATCATGTTCCTTAGAGTCCTTTTCTTCGATTCTACATTAAACCCACTAATGTTCTAGGAGATGACAATCAATGGGAAACTAGGGTATGGATTGGTACATCTCATTTAAGTGAGAATACTACCCTGATTTGATGAGTTTGCCTCCTATATCCTTGATCATCTGTTGAATGGAGTGTCTCCCTCATTTCTTATCCTCTTTATATATCTTGGAAGAATATTGTAGGGGAGTCGCTTTAACCCTAGGGTTTTAAAAGACCACCCTCCTTTGGACAGGACTACATATTTGTGGTATATTTTATTTAATGCTTCTTTTAGAAGGATCATTTGGTTTTATGGTATGGAGTTGGTTTCATTTCAAGCATAGATGGTCGTTATTCCTTTAGATATGATTATCCTATGTCCATTTCTTCCATTTCCTCCTCCTCCTAATTTTGTTTTTCTTGGTCACCTATTTCCATGTGCTCTGCTTGCTTAGGCATTATTGCATTAGGATCCATTTTTCTTTTCTTATTTTTTGGATGATTAATTAAAACTAAGGACACTCCCTGGTGATCCCCATCTAGATCATATTGTAAGGAGGTTCACTAATTTTCACCATCTTCTAGATTGGGATCTTGGTATAGGATAACATAGTTGTTGACTGTATCTATATTAATAAATATCTAACTAGTTCCTCACGTTCTTCATCTTGATTTATTTTTCATCAGGACTTTGGTGAAGCCTTCCATGTTTATTTGGGTGGGGTTCTTAGGTTTTACCAGATCATTGTTTAGGGGCAAGTATTTGAATAAGTGACTATGTTTGTGACATTTGCAACATCTCAAGGGTATGTTTATAGTAAATGGGATGATTCCATTTTGTATCCTCATGACTTAAGCAGTTGGATTCTGAATGAGCTTGCGATATGTTAATGTATATGCATATTCTTGCATAAGATGTGTACCTTGATGCTTTGGTGGCCTTATACGTTTGAATGAAATTTCCAATGGTATTACCTAATACCTTTTAAGGTTTTTGTCTCCCAATATTCAACATGCAGGGAATATAGGTGAATATGGACTAGGGCATATGTCAGGTCTTCTTGTTCAGGGATAAAATTCGCTATCCAAAATTGCAGGTTTATAACTATCGAGTTAAAGAAATACGATCCATTCTTGAATACCCCATCCTTATCTTCCAAGTAGATAAAAGTTACAGTAAAGAAACCCTTGGAACCTACATGGAGATCATAATGACCCTTGGGATTCCATCAGTTTTTTATACACTAGATCAATGCATTTTCCAATGGCTAGACTCCCACAAATTTACCGATAATTGCATTATCACTCCTACAGTGCCTCCCCGGCAACGGCGCCAAAATGTTGGGCTCTGATCTATCAGTGTTAATCAGAACTTGAATTTAAAATCAATCCGGGTTTGTGAACTTNTTAAATTTTTTTGTTTTTATCAGAAATCTAAGGTTCCTAAGGCTGCTCCTACAGTGCCTCCCCGGCAACGGCGCCAAAATGTTGGGCTCTGATCTATCAGTGTTAATCAGAACTTGAATTTAAAATCAATCCGGGTTTGTGAACTTCGAGACACATCCAAGTTTAGGACAGAGAAGCTGAACTCAGTTGGAATTTAGATAACTGGAAATGAATCTACTGATGGAAACTAAAAGGCTGTAGGTCACAGAGACAAAATCCTCTTACGAGGGTGTTTTCATTGTTTTCTTGTGAACATACAGTGGTTGATCTGTGAAAATGTAAAAAGACTAATGTAAAAAAAAAATTAATTTAAACACCAAGTTTATACACCCTAGGATTCAGTTGCAGACTTCTACCAATGCTAAAAGACAAGTATGAATTAATTTCTCTTACAAGACTATGTTCATAATTTATAAATGTTTTTTTTACCATCTCATTATCGAATGAACAGCAGTAAACAATGCACAACAATTATAGTCTGATTGTTCTAGTATACTCAGCATTTAATCAATGTCACAGTGTTTATTCAATATCTTGATGACAG
>LPNX010297673.1:0-113256 GCA_001517045.1 Pseudotsuga menziesii
TGAGTTCATGTTGGAACAAGGAATGCCAATAGAAAATCAACAAGGGTATAGGAATCAACCAATGGTGTGGGTGTGAAATCTCCTCCCCTCAGCTTGAATTAGCTCCTGAATGGTGTTGTCTCGCTCCAAGCATTCCAATGCCCTGTCGAAATCGCGTTCCAATGCCCTGTCGAAATCGCGTTCCTGCTTGTGAAAATGGGCAGCGGACTGTGTATTATTATTTTTTATAATTTGCAAATCGCGCACACGTTTTAGAAATAAAAATCGCGTGCGTGTTTTAGAACTACAAATCGCATGCGCGTTTTGTAGTTCTATAACACGTACGCGATTTTGCTTCCTATCCTACATGTTCCATGACATGTCAGGCTGGGGTTGAACCATACTAAGTGCTATGTCAGGCTCGGGTTGATGTATTTTTTGGTAGCATGATGTTGTTTTTGAAAACTAGGATTGCATCTTAAAGGTCCCTCATCTTCTTGCACTGACCCATAAATCAGCTTGTAAAAGAAGAAAAATGAGAATCATAACAATAATAAAACTAGCACCAATCATATTACTAAGATTAATATGTTTGAAATAGGCCGAGAGGTATATATTTGACATATTGATAATGTTTTTTTCACTAAAGAATGTACCAATTACTTGTATCTAATAGTTAAGCTAATATAACAACAATTTAATTTATGGTTGTTAAGCTCATAGTTGAAGCTAGGCTCATAGTGGTATTATCATTGGAGTTAATCTAATAGTTGTATCTAATAGTTAATTTAAAAGTCAATATAAAGCTTAGACTATGCCTTATGCACATTAACTCGACTCTCAAGTGCCATATGGAGTTCAACTATCACATAATTTGCACATTACCTAAGTGATTGTTCTTGGTGCATGGTTTCAGTGCAATTAAGGTCAACTTCTCATGCTAAGAGATGGAGTTCATCTAAATTTATTTTAATAGTTGTATCACTATTGGAACAATCTAATAGTTATCCAATATAATCGCGATCAGAGTTGAAGTTAAGCTAAAAGTTGTAAAATCATTGGAGTTAATCTAATATTTACCCAATATAACACTGATTAGAGTTGAAGTTAAACTAATAATTGTAAAATCATTGGAGTTAAGTTAATAGTTGTATCTAATAGTTAATTTAAAAGTTAATATATTGGCAATTGCAATTCAAGTAAAACTCATGATTGGAGTTGAAGTTAAGCTAATAGTTGTATCTTCAATGTATTTAAGCTAATAATTGAATAGTTGTATCAAATAATCGAATCGTTGAAGCTGAAGTTTTCTTTTTCTAACTATCACCAATTGTACTTATATGTTAACTAAGCTATTTTTATTTTTTTTGAAGTTGTTAATTATGAGTTAGACTAACCTCCTTTAAAAAGATTCGAAAACCTAATTATATTTATATGGAAAACCTAAACATGTAATATGAACTTTATATTAGCTAGATGTCCAACTACGAGATGCAGGAGTTTATTAGTAGTTTGGAGGAGTCTATTAGGAGTTTGGAGGAGTTCCAACTATTTTATTAGGAGTTCAACTCTTACATGACTCACATCAACTAGACTCCTAGATGCCAAATGCAGTTGGACTAAGCCTTAAGTGATTAGAGTTGAAGTTAAGATAATAGTTGTAAAGTCATTGGAGTTAAACTAATAGTGTATCTAATAGTTATCCAATATAACTGTGATTAGAGTTGAAGTTAAGCTAATAGTTCTAGAATCATTGGAGTTAAGTTAATAGTTGTATCTAATAGTTAATTTAAAAGTCAATATAAAGCTTAGACTATGCCTTATGCACATTAACTCGACTCTCAAGTGCCATATGGAGTTCAACTATCACATAATTTGCACATTACCTAAGTGATTGTTCTTGGTGCATGGTTTCAGTGCAATTAAGGTCAACTTCTCATGCTAAGAGATGGAGTTCATCTAAATTTATTTTAATAGTTGTATCACTATTGGAACAATCTAATAGTTATCCAATATAATCGCAATCAGAGTTGAAGTTAAGCTAAAAGTTGTAAAATCATTGGAGTTAATCTAATATTTACCCAATATAACACTGATTAGAGTTGAAGTTAAACTAATAATTGTAAAATCATTGGAGTTAAGTTAATAGTTGTATCTAATAGTTAATTTAAAAGTTAATATATTGGCAATTGCAATTCAAGTAAAACTCATGATTGGAGTTGAAGTTGAGCTAATAGTTGTATCTTCAATGTATTTAAGCTAATAATTGAATAGTTGTATCTAATAATCGAATCGTTGAAGCTGAAGTTTTCTTTTTCCAACTATCACCAATTGTACTTATATGTTAACTAAGTTATTTTTATTTTTTTTGAAATTGTTAATTATGAGCTAGACTAACCTCCTTTAAAAAGATTCGAAAACCTAATTATATTTATATGGAAAACCTAAACATGTAATATGAACTTTATATTAGCTAGATTTCCAACTACGAGATGCAGGAGTTTATTAGTAGTTTCGAGGAGTCTATTAGGAGTTTGGAGGAGTTCCAACTATTTTATTAGGAGTTCAACTCTTACATGACTCACATCAACTAGACTCCTAAATGCCAAATGCAGTTGGACTAAGCCTTAAGTGATTAGAGTTGAAGTTAAGATAATAGTTGTATAGTCATTGGAGTTAAACTAATAGTGTATCTAATAGTTATCCAATATAATTGTGATTAGAGTTGAAGTTAAGCTAATAGTTCTAGAATCATTGGAGTTAAGTTAATAGTTGTATCTAATAATCGATGGAGTTAAGCTCGTAGTTGTATCTAATAATCAAATAGTTGAAGATTAATTTTAATTTTTACTTGACTATCACCAATTGTACTTATCACATGTTAATTACTTGCTATTTTTTTTGTTGAAATTATTAATTATTAATTTTGAACGACAGCCATAGAAACAATCTAGATAGTACACTTGTTTCATTCTCGTTTAATCTTGGACGACGCCCATAGAATCAATATGGATAGTACACTTGTCTCACTCTCGTCCATAGATGAAAAAACATAGATGGTAGTCCACCCTAAAATTCTAACATATATACACCTTCGGCGTAAAAAAAAAACCACAATAATCATAAACTTAAAAAAGGCCGCACTATAAAGATAAGAAAAATCTACAATAAGAGAAATTGGCATAAATCCATCTTAACATGATCTTTTAAGCAGTGACGGGATTGTGCCTGGATTCCTTTCGGTGCTTACTAGACTTTATATATATTGATTAAGAGGGAAATCATCTTGTAATGAGCTTGAGCGAACACGAGTTGTGGTTTCTCTCATCGTTCCAAGAGTGATTTGATAAATTTGTTTCATACCCATTTCATATAAATGTTAAGTATGCGATTCCTTTCGGTTTGCAATGTTTCTCCCAACACCTCTTATGCGCTCGCTATACGAGCTTACATGGTAAATATATGCGCATTTTTTATGTTGCATGATGAAGAATTAAACATATAATTTTCTTGGCGAAGTCACTTTAAATTGTGATATTTTTGGATATTCCCATTCAATTTACAAAAAGATCCTAATATTAATATTAATAGGAAAAATCAAAAGCATATTGTTTTTTGGATTATGAAAGCAAAGAAAAACGATGCAAATCTTTCTCATCTCTTAAAAAAAATAATAAAGGAAAAATGTTCATCTTCCAAATGCAACTTTTATCACAAAAATATAAAAGACCACTTTAGCTAGCACCGAAAGAATCATTTTCTTTCTTTTAGAATTGCTCAAGTTGGCTTTCTTATTATTCCCGCATTAGTTTGAAGAGGTGCATGATGCATGGCCTTATGGTTGTAAAGGGTACATTGATCAGACACATTCAAGGAATCTCATCTTAGGTGTTGGAACTACAACATTGGGCACACAACAAGATACACTTTATCATGAACACTGATATTTTTAAAGGCCGAAGGCAAGCAAGAAACAAAAGTAAAGATTACGGTCCTATAAGAAGTTGAATATTAATGATAAATGAAAAGGGATTTAATGTAGGAGTAGACGAGTTACTTTTCGTCTAGGGTTTGCAGTCGAGTGTCATTAAACAAAAAAAACGTTACATGATCCTGCACAATAATTACTGTCGGGCTGAAGCAGAATGACATCATGCACCGAAATCATGGAGGGGAATGACAAAGAGAGGGCATAAAGTAATCAATGGAGTGACACGCCTTCAATGGAAAGTGGCAAAGAGTGAGTCCACGTAGGTGGACTAAGGAGCAATACGTCGAAGAATAAATGAAACTGCCACTAGTGCACATAGAGAGGGAAGCCTGTTCGAAAAAAGTGAGGCGCATTTTGTTTTCCTGCATGCATTTGTAATATCCTGCGTATTTTTCGCGAGTGACATCTTCATGCACGTAGGTTGTCGTGAGACTGATCTGAGCAGTGAGTACTCCCGTTGTCTTGGTTTCACCTAGGTACTGAACCTGGAATGTTGAGATCTTTGTAGGGTCTTGTTAATCTCCTATTCTCAGGAGTTGAATCGGTCGCAGTAGATTGTACAAGATGCCATGTTCAAATTTCATTCTTAATGAAAAATATTATTTGGGTATATCTGCGTCTTTCCTCCATTCTTTTCATACAGCTTCGCAATCGTTTTTATACTTTTTTATTTTCATTTTAATAAACACTGTAAACTATGTACATTCAGACACAAAATATTAGTTTTTTCATTTATGTTTTTTCTAAAATGTATATATCTATGTTTTTTTACTAACTGTACATAAAACAATCTGATTTTCAATCTTTAGTCGTTAACTTTGTTGTCATCATATTTTTCGGATTCAAGCAATTGTTTTGCACAGTTTATAACAGTCTTTCAGTTAATGCAACAAGTTCTAATTTGAAGATTTAATTTTCAGTATGTTTCCAATGAGCAAAGTTGAAATTTTATTAAGCTGAAAAGTATTTCATGTATGGAAATATGTTTTTTTTTAAATTTTCTTTTAAAACTTTTAGAACGTAACATAATTGCATATTTCTTTGTGCACATTAAAGCAACTAATTATATTTACTTAGGCATAAAAATAAATAAATTATCGTTGCATTATCCAATAACGTCTAAAGCTTACTTTTTTTAGAAGATTTATTGCATAAGGCATTTTCACCATTTTGAATCATTTTCTTTCGTCAATTAATTAGTTGATTAATTTTTGCTTCGGAAATTAGTGAACGCATGGCTAAATAGGCCGCATGTAGCTAGCTTAATGGACTAACATTCTTATTTTAAAGCATTTGTGCATTTAATCATGCATATCAATCATGTTCTCATTCATTTATGTATTTAATGTCATAAATCTATCGTGCAAATCCTATTTATCCGAGAGCTCTAAACACAACCCATGCTTCCATCCCCCTTCTCGCCCTTGACTAACCCTCCAAGAGTGTTTATCGTGTTGTTTCCTGGACCGTGTCGTTTTGAGCATCGGAACTATCATATAAGTCCTAACATATACGAATGCCAGCATCTAAATTATAATTAGTTTTCTAAATACTCTCAATGGATTGCTTCAAGAAATCCAAAATCACCAAGTATGATAGCTTTCCACTGAAAATCCCTTGTGTAGATGTATAATGGATGAGAAAATTAGAACCTCTTCGACACCGATACAAATGAGTAATGAATGGGAAACTAAGAGTCTCACACACTATAATTACATACATCATTGACCTTATTGTGATAATAGTGTCAAGGTTGATGTATTTACATGGATTATAATATGCATGTGTTATATTCTTTTTATATCATCAAAGTGCCCACTTTATCTTAGGTTTATGATTGACAAATATATTGCCACCTTCACTAGTCTTTGGAATTTTCTTTGTTTCTACGACGTTGGGGACTAAAATTGAAAATATAAAAGAAACTGTCACGACGATGTTGGGAATATACTTGAAATGGATTTTTCTATTAAAGTGGGGAAATTTTTAAGATCCATACTTATGTTATACTGTAGAAATCTTAACAGATATCAAGCTAATTCCTAAAATTCCAACCATAAAACGTTTGGTGATATTTTTGTAGTAATATTAAAATTTCTAAGGGTTTTTATAAAGCCTTAGAAACTTGTGGTGACTCTTAAAGTAAAATAATTTTATTCTATATAGATGGTAAGTTATCCCTTGGGTAAAAACATGGTAAGTTATCCCTTGGACGAAATTTAGCCCTTAAAAATTTGCTTGAAACTTTAGAGTCATTGCCACTTTGTGGAGATGCTGCAATTGTGCACTTGAGGCATTATGGATTTGATTTGAAATGATCTTCTTCATAAGATTTGTATATTTTATTTATTTATAAGTAAGTTTATTTTTGTTCAAACATCCCTCGATTCGATTCGGAAATTATGTATCTTTGTTTACCATATATCAATAAAAAAATATATAGTCAATATTTTGTTACCCCGCTCCACAGATACAATGCATATTGCGATCACTTTTGAGCATAGCTAATCACAATTGTGTATAGATAGTTGACTCAATTTAGACTTTGATCTATAACTTATATGATTTTATATATAAAAGTGCAATGGTTGATGTTAAATACCAATTTTATATTAACAATTTCCATGTGACTCAACTTTATATGAACCAATTATTGTCCACATAACCATGTTTTATAAATAACACCCACATCACCAAAATAACAATGCAAGCATCGAATGAATTGTAACGACGACATGGCTTGAATCAACAATGCTAATATCAATCAAATCAATAATGCCATCATGACTTCTATCAATGATGGTGATGCAACCCTAATCGATAACGTCAACACTGCGAGGGTCAATACAATTGTTGTTATATGCAATATTGTCCATTCGTTTTGAGGAAGAATGTCATAGGTTTACATGGTACACATAGGTGCGCTTTTATGTTGTAGGATGAAAAAGAAAAATATCATTTTCTTAGCGAAGTCATTTTGACGTAATAGACAACAATCTTTGTGATATTTATGGATGTTCCCTTTCAGTCTGCAAAATGATCCTTATATTAATATTAATAGGAAATATGAAAAACATATGGTTGTTATGGACTATAAAAGCAAAGAAAAACAACACAAAGCTCTCTCATCTCCAAGAAATAATAATGAAAAAATGTTCATCTTATAAATGCAACTTTTATCACAAACATATAAAAGGCCACTTTATCTAGCACCAAAAGAAGCATTTTCTTTCTTGTAGAATTGCCTGAGTTTGCTTTCTTATTATTCCTGCATTAGTTTTTAGAGGTGCATGATGCACAGTCTTATTTTTGTAAAGGGTACATTGATAAGATACATTCAAGGAATATCATCTTAGTTGTTGGAACTACGACCTTGGGTGCAAAACAAGATATGTTTGTCATGAACATTGAGTTTTTTAAAGGCAGGAGGCAAGTAGGAAACAAAAGTAATGAATATCATCCTATAAGAAGTTGAATATAAGTGATACATGAAAAGGGATTTAATGTAGGAGTCGGGTATCTATAAAAATGACTAAGGAGATTTACTGAAAAACCTTTCCAAATGTACATGGGAAGGAAGGTAGATGCATGTTTGTGACTTTTTAGCCTCCAATGCTGTGGTAATGCCACACAGTTTCTTCCTTCGATTAGTACATCATACCCATTAGCGAGCCCATATAATGAGCGCCATTCAACGTTAACATATCTTATATCCTATTGATGACATAAAAGTAAGAATGGCATTATACAATCAATCAATTTTTTGAAACTCTTAATCAAAGCAAACAAATTAAAATTGTCAGCATCAACATGATTCTGAAGTGTGAGAACATAGTTTTCCAAAGGCAATCATACCAAAAATTTATCACTTAGCCATTCTGACAGCACCATCAGGTCTAGTCCGAAGTGCTTTTTGTGTGCATATACCGTTTCACCATTTTCACTTCTGTTTGACCCCTTCGACAGTGAATCAAAGTCTCGTCTCGAAAGGGGCTTTGTGTCATGTTAGTTAAAATGTGTCAAAGTCACAACCTTCATTTAATTGTTAGATTCCTCCCACTTCATTACTATCATGACGTATACCTCTGGAAATTAAATATCTTCCCACGGGTGTTTCCTTGCAAAAAAAATGAATTTCAACCATTTGATAAAAATGAAATATTCTCCCCCATTTAAATTATTATTCATTTTCCTAATGCCATATTTGTTGCTAAAAAAACTTAGAGAAAGTAAAAAATTACTTTCCCTGGGTCCCTTTCCCTTTTGATTATAATGCAAATTTAAAAACCAACCCTAGCAGCTTTACCCCATGATTATTTTTAAAATCCCAAATGCTTTTTATCCCTTTCGTTACCCTTTCCCCTCATCTTTTAACATCCCTCTTTTTCTTAAACTCTCCCCTCCTATTTTTTCAAAGCTTAAAACAAAAATGATAATAGAAAAAGATTCTAATGCTCTCATTGACCTTTTAAAAAGGGGGTCAATTTAAAACTAAAAGGGTCACCTTCGCATATCTCATGGCTTCATCAAATTGGCACCCGAGTCAATGAAGACAGGTGCATGGAAGATGGGAGAAGGTCCATGCAGAGGATGAAAAAGAGGAGGGATATGGGATGCATCCATAGACCCATGGGCGCTCCCATGTAAAATCCATGCAGTTGTTTGAGAGGAGATTGTAGGAAGACCACGTGGTTGTTTTCCAGGAAGTTACAGGTATACCATTCGTAAAGCTGGCAGACATGAATAAGGACAAGCACATGCTACCACGTGGCACCCGACGTCATGCACAATGAATGGAACTGCGTTCATGGCCGACATCAATGATGGTAGACATAAGAGAGTCTCGGCCTTCACAAACCACATCACTACAGAGAGAGGAGACCATGTCACAGGTTGCCATGAGAGAATGTGGCAGAGACGGGGATACATGGAATGAACATCCACGCAGAGGAAGAGGTATCCACACAATTCTAGTGGACACAAGTTACTCTTCGAAAAGGGTTTGTAGCCGAGTGGCATAAAACAAAAGAAAAAAAAATACAAGAGCCTGCACAATAATGACTATCGGGCCGAAGCCGAATGCTGTCATACACAAAAATCACAGAGGTGAACGATAAAGAGAGGGAAAAGATCACTCAATGGAGTGACATGCCTTCAATGGAAAGTTGTGAAGAGGGATTCCACGTAGGTGGAGCGAGGAGAAACATGTCAGAGATGCTCGAAACCACTACCGGTGCTCACAGAGAGGGAATCCTCTTCGAAAAATGTGAGGAGTGAGTGCATGTTAGACAGGGACACAGGTGAAAACTTGGTTGGGGAACGAATGTCGACTATGCATTCGACGATGGGAAGGATACAACCAAGTAGATCGAGAGGCGAGTAGAACGCAAAGCCATCCGGTAACAAACAAAATCTGAAACGTTTTCTGTATTCTAAGCCAGATTTTGACGGTCTTGGCAAAATCTTAGCTGTATTTGACGGGTAAATTGACCCATGACGGGCATTTACCCATCAAATTCCATCGCTCTTGAGAACCGAAATACCAATAATAGGCCCATTTCGACATCGAACGCAGCATTCATCACGACAACCAAAAATATCATTCATCCATTGTTGTTGCTTATGTAGATCTGAGTTAATTTCTGTAAATTTTATACATGCGAACAATCCATTTATATATTTTATTAACATTCAGAGAAATGTCTTATTGTTTTTTTAACCAGCGTAGATCTAAATCCTAGGCTCTAACAAGCGCCGAGATGGATCAAATATCTGGGTATCCATTGATTTGATTCAAACCAAAAGACACATCTTTTTATTTAAGGTCCACATAGAATATTTTTTTAATTAATATTTAATATTATTTATGGCTGACATATAATATTTTTTTTTTTTTTTTGGTGTGTGTTAGGAACGGACATTGCATCATTTCCCTACACATGGTTTTAAAACCATATGCAAGGCCCTCCTACAACCATGGGTTGTTTAGGAGGCCTTGCACATGGTCTTAAAACCATTTGCAAGGCCCTCCTAAACCATGTACAATAAAACCATTGGTTGTTTAAGAGGCCTTAAAAACCATGTGCAAAGCCTCCTAAACCATGTACAATAAAACCATGGGTTGTTTAGAATGCCTTGCACATGGTTGGTTGTTTAAGAGGCCTTGCACATGGTTTAAAAACCATGTGCAAAGCCTCTTAAACCATGTACAATAAAACCATGGGTTGTTTAGAATGTCTTGCACATGGTTTTAAAACCATGTGCAAGGCCAACATTTTTTTGCGGATAATTCAATTTTGTGTTTTTTTCTTGACCCACATTTTTTTTACGGATAATTAAATTTTTATTTTTTTATTGTTTTGTTAGGTAGAAAGATTATAACATCTCCCCCATATTAGATTGGTTTATTTTGGCCTATTAGAAAATTTATTTCCCATAATATTCACTATCACTATTTTTTTGCGACATCACGTTACAAGATCTCTCCCATAATATTCACTATCACTATTATTTTTTGCCGACATGTTACAAATGTTAGTAACGTTACATCACGTTACAAGATCTCCCCCATACAGGGCTGTAGAGCGCCTCTCGGTGCAACAACTGTGAGATCATTGGTTCAAACTGTTATGGGATAGGGAATTTAAGAACAACACGAGTGCATAGTTAAAGAAAAAAGAAACTAACTAGGACAAAATTCTTGTGGCGAAGTTTACACAAGCCTGCGAGACCTATTGCAGGGTGGTGATGAGGGATGGTTGATTTTTTTGCCACACATGTCACCTTGTTGTAAGGATAGAGTCGCATTTGTTACATACATGGATCAATTGTGTACAGTTCAAAGGGTGGACTATGGGAATATACTAGAGTTTGGAGGACAAAACCTGTGAATGAAATGCATATTGTTTTGGATATTAGACCTAGATAAAACAAATGGAAGGAAACTAAAGAGAGAGAGAAACTAGAGGTGTTTAGGCCACGCACCAAGATAGGTGGAGGATTTGTGTGAAGAAGGTTGGATGGTGATTACATGCGTCCCCCTCGTCATTTAGACGCATACAAAAATCATAATGCCAAAATTTGTCGCGACCATTGAACTCCCCACGACAAACGAAACACTTTTCCTTCCATATGCAACCTTTAAAAGTCCAACAAATCTCATGAAACTATTATCTTGCACCAGAGGAAAGAGGTGGGTACTAGTAGGTTCCATTTCTTCATCCCCCTTCATATTCAGTTGTCCATGAGCCTAAGAGGCAACGATTGCAGGTATGATCGATTTCTAAGTCCATCCATTAGGGTGAAGGTTGAGTGTCCTTTTAATGAAAGTACATTTGTTTTCCTGCATGCATTTGTACTTTCCTAATTTTTATTACTGACATCTTGTTGAAGTTGCAACATTTTCCCAAAATTCAAAAAATTTTGGGACCCTCCTTTAATTCGTTTTGCTCATCTTTTTGGTTTTTGCTTGATGTTTGCGTAATGATTACTTTGATGCCAGCGATGTTTTACGGTTTGAATTGATTTTGCCTTGCCATTGGAAGTGTTTTATACTTTTGAGTTGGGAGTCCAGTTATCTGCACGCCCGTCGTTGCGGAAAAGAACAAGACATCAAGTCCGATTCAAGTGTTATTGGTCTCCGATGTGTTTTTTCGGTAGCTGTATTAATATTCCGTCGGAATATTTGTCCCTACATTTTTCGCCACTGAGGAAGAAGTATCGCGAATTTCCTTGACGATTGTATGATCCTCTTTCGTTCCCCGCCGTTTTGATTTGTAGATCCTTTGGTTTTCAGCTTTCACCGTTGCGGCTCTGGAAGGCACTATCTTTCTGATGTAGTTTGATTGTGTTCTCCGCGTGATCGTTATGTTTGGCTGAAGTCATGTTTATTTTTTCTCCGATTTTTTTGGTCTGTGGAACTCGGTTCCTTTATGGTTTCCGCTATTGTGGCTCTTCAACCAACTCTTGGTACGAAGACTTAGCTTGGCGAGCTCCGATGTAAGGTTGATTTCTTTCTCTTGGTGTTGCCATTGCGGGTTTCCTGGTTGTTTTATCATCCGCCATTGCGGAGGTGCTACTGACTGAATCGTCGACCCCACAGTTGTTTTGCCGCACGATGATTTTTTTTTTTCCCGCCGATTATTTGTTGATCGGGGCATATATATTTTGGGTTTGGGGTTCATTATTTTATTGTGTTATTGTTTTGCCTGTGCTGTCGTTATTGCTTGAGCAGACCAACGCATTCGCTGTCGGTAACCTTCACTCCTAGGTGGCTCTGCAGTGGAGATTTACAGTTTTTTCTCCACCAGTCGCGCAGCACAGTGCCAGGTAGGCCCTTATGCTCGTTTTACCTTTCCGTTCGAATGGTCAAACTGTTTTTGTTGCCTTCGGTTAGCTCCTCTCTCGGCGGTTAGTGGTTACTTAGGTTTCATCTCGGTGTGTATATATAGCTAGGTAAGTGGTATGGCTGCTCGGTGGGGGTGTTTATGGTTTCGCTTGATGATTTCTTTCACGGCTGTTATGGGTTTGCAGCTTGCACCCGACTGCTGGGGAGACCGGTGCAGACGACCGTTATGCTGTCCGCACCAGTATCCTCTAGTTTGCGAGTGGCCATCTGGGGACAACATTTCATTGGTTTTCTCTCGAGATGCCAGGGTTTTGGTTCCACAGTTTGGTCCCTTGTTTTTATGAACCAGGGTCGCATTGTGGAGGTTACGCCCTTAGGATGAGATTGTTAAAATTTGAACACACAGTGAGTCAAATGCACTATCACAATGCAATATCCTTCACATGGGATTAGACATCTTATTTTCTGTGTAGCGATTTAGTTCGTAGTGCCGAGAGGGAAATTTTTCTTCATTGAGAAAGGCCATGATATTCTAAGTTGATTCTGCAAATATTGGTCGTGAGCTGGTTTTAGCCTTTTGACAGACTGTTTTTGTGTGGGAATACTTGGTTTGGGTATTGTTTGTTTATTTTCATAGCTGCAATCATGTTTAACCTAGACGAGGTAAAATGCTCATACATTTTTGTCTCCATTTTTGAATGTTATCGAGGAATGGCCCAACAGAACCTAAAAGCAATTTCTGTGTATGACAGGGAAGTTCTGCAGGATTCGAGATGTCTAAACAACAAAAGAAGAAGGCTCCCATAGTAGAGGAGGAACCCGAGGTTGAAATCGTCAGCAAAGTTGAATATACTTACGAAGATACCAAATGCATAGTGGGTGTGGAACCCGAATATAAATGGGGGGAAGTTTACAGACCAATAACACACCGGGAGGTACCGGACACCGGTTTTGAGGAGGAAACTATATATGCAAACATAGAGAGATCTGCATTGATGAAAGTTGCTACTAGACCTGAGCTTTTTCCATGCTCAGAGGTGATTGGAAGGATTCTACCTAGGACAGATGTAACCACCATGATTTTGGCAAATGTTGACAAATAGGGTTATGCTGCTTATAGCCCTGGGTATGTATCACTGGCCTACCACTTACCGGAAGCACAAGTGTACTTGACTGAAGACTGGCTAAAGAAAATTAAGCTGGACCTAGTCGAGACACTAAAGAGAATGCTGGTGCCTGGAAAGAACTTTAGGACTAGGCTGTTTGGGGAATATGATACTGTCACTTTAAGGACCCCTTACAGGTTCATTGCCCTGATGTTGAATAGGATTTTCAGGAGGGCCCACGGTAAAAGCTTCAAGTTGGAATGGGTGCCTATCATCTTCTATGTTGCAACACAGGGTACAATGTTCAACTAGGCAAACATTGTGTCCAACAGCCTCTCAGCCAGCATTGCTTTAGCATTAGGAGGGGTGTCCCAGAAGAGATCAGAGTTCTATATGAGCTCTATACTGATTGATTGCATACTATGCAACCAACCCTTCCCAAACCTGAGGTGTATCTGGGACCAGGAGAGAAAACCAGTCTACTTAGCTTACAAGCTACTGTGGGCACACAAATACCACAGTCACTATAGAGAAGTGTTTGAGCACTTCATCATGCCATTATACACATTGATCTTCTTAAAAGAATGCAACTGCATGTCGGAGGAAGCATTGCAGGTGATTGAAGAATATGCAGACTACTACTTAACGGAGAATGGATTATATTTCAGAATGTATGGATGCTCCAGAGCACCCTCACTACTGCCAAACTATGCTACTGACTATGTAGTGCACAAGGAGGCAGTTAGACAGGTCTTCTTAGATGGTGTAGAGAGCTTTTTATTCGAGCATAAGAAAGCGGCTTACCCTCCTTTACCATTCAGGTTGGGAAGCTATAAGTTCACAAGGGTGAAGAAAGCTGATGAACTTGTGGAAGAATTGGGGAAATTCCATTTTGGGGAAATAAATTTCCATAGGAACGATTCCTGAAATAAAGTGGCAAAGCACTGCAAGGAGGAAAATGTACATTTTGAGTACACAAGCCACTGGGATAAAGATGAATCCATTTTTCGCAGTGCAGAAAATATAACGGCCTTAAGAAGAAGATTTAAAAAGAAAATCACCACCAAAGGACACGATGAGCAAGAAAAGGCAGAGGAGGAAGAGGCTAGGAAAAGAGATGAAGATGCTAGGAGACTAGCACAGGAAACTGAGAGATGGCTCAAAGGTGAGGAGGAAGAAAAGAGGAGAGCTGAACAGGAAGTAGCTAGAAAGACAGAAGAGGCTGCCTAGAGTGAAGAGGAGGAAAAGAAGAGAAAGATGGATGAAGAACTGAGGAAGCAGGAAGCAGAAAGACTAAAACTGACAGGGGCAGTGACAGAGCAATCAGCTTCCGATCCTGTAGATAGTCAAACTCAGGACATGGGTAATCTTGATATTCAAGATCCTGAGGCAGCTGTTGGCAGCACAACAGGACAGGCCATGGTCTGTACCCTAAGGCTAATCCCTTTCGAGCAGAAGAAAGGGGAGGAGGTACTGGATTTCAATACTATTTTTTATGATAAAGAAATGAAAAGAATAGTGAAGAGGACCGAGAGAAAGGTCGCGACTGGGGGGTAGTCGGGTAAAATGATAAATGATACAACCGTAGTATATGGGACAGACAAGGACCCCAGATTCACCATCAGAGTTGGAGCTGCATTGATCCATGCTTTTGAGGACAATGTAGATCGGATATTGACTAATCTTGAATAGTCAAAGAAGTCTGTTGCCCAGCTAAAGGACACCCCGAGAAGAGAGCGAGAGAAAAGTAGTAGATTGAAAAGAAAGTTTGAATACATACAACATGAAATAAAGTCTTCAAAAGCTGAGCTCCAGTTCCTATAGGTTGAGAAGAGATCTATGGAGGCTGCCCAAGAAAGTTTAGAGAAATTGCAGTAGGAATGTCAAGGGTTAAGGATAGAAAAGGAGCAGCTACTAGGAAAGATAGGGGAGTTGGAGCTATAGAAAGCTACTTTGGAGGAATCTGAGAGGCAAACTCAGGGGCAGACTGTGATGCTTAAAGAACAGGTTACCTCATTAACAACAGCTCTAGAAGAGGCCAGGGAATAGCGAGTCAATCTTCAGCCTTTCAAGGAGCACGTTCTGGCACAGAGGAGCAAGATGCACCAGCTGCAAGTAGCCATAGAGGAAGAAAGGTGCAAGGTCTTGCAGGTAGACAATCGGCTGGAAGAGATTTTGGAAAGCTCTTCATATTTTGTAGACAGATTGCAGGACATCTTAGAAGTCCTGACAGGAAGAATGGCAAGATTAGAAGCAAATGAAGAAACCCCTGTAGCTCTACCATCAAAAGATCAACAAGCCCTGAGGCAAGACTACGATTCAAATTAGAGGAATTTTGGGGTCTAAAATGGGCCTCCTAAGGAAAATAATAAAATAATAGTTAAAATAATAAAATAATGGTTAAAATAATAAAATAATAGTTAAAATAATAAAATAATGGTTAAAATAATAAAATAATATTAATTAATTTTGGAGAAAGAAATAAAAAAATTACTTTTTGTGTTCGTATTTTCGACATATCTCTCTATGTTTTTACTCAAATTTCAATCGGGAGAGCTCGTTGGATGCGGAATCAAATTGGATGCGAAATTTGATTCCGCATCCAATGAGCTCTCCCGATTGAAATTTGAGTAAAAACACAATGAGATATGTCAAAAATACGAACAAAAAAAGTAGTTTTTTTTAATGACAAATATGCCAATTCAACCATTATGGTTGACTTATTTTATTGAAATTCTATTGGTTCTTGAATTCCAACTCACAAAAACTTATTTTGGCACGTTTTCTTATAAGGCCCATTTTAGACCCCAAATTTCCTCTAATTACTGGAGTTTGCCATAAATACAGCTAAAGAATTCAAGAAGGCTGTCAAGAAGACAAGGGGGGCTTGTGTAGAGTTCTTCAGGAGACTTTTGATTACGTATAATCGTTGCCAGGTTGAAGCTAAGCAAAGAATGGATACCTTTTCGGACCACAGCCTATTTTTGGAGATGTTGCAAAGAAGATATCAGGAGGATAGACAAAGGATCCAACACATCAAATCCCTAAACGAGCAGACCCTGAGGAATGAAGTATCCCATTCCGCGGTTAGTGTGCAGTTGCTAGAAGACCAACTTCACCTAAGCGCAGCCAGAATAGAAGTAATAAGAAATCAAGCCGCTAAATTTGAAATTAATATTCGTTTCTTAGAACCTTTCGAGTTCGAAAGCATTTCCTTAGAGGCTTCAGCATGGAAGAAGTTTTTGAATAGTCAAGCGGAACCCTCCTCATAAGCGCTTTATTTGTTTTATTGTAATTTATTGTAAATTCTGTAAGCACTTAATAAAAGAAAAGTGTGGGAGGTGAAGAGTTGGGGAAGCCCAATAGTCATTCGTGGGAAGCCCAACAGTTTTGTTCTTTTGTATAAATATAGAAGATTTAGATAAGAGAGGGACTTTTTCCCAGTAAGATTGGTGAGGACATATTGTACGAAGAATTATTTCCTTTTGCAATAGATAATTACAGTTTGCTTGTTGGAGAAAGCTTAATGGAATGTTCAAATGTTGTGCTATGGATTTGTTGAAGAGAAACTATTTCATTTTTAGTTTTGTGTCCATTAATTGTGAGATCGTTCTAACTCTGTGAACCTATGTTCTTGTATGAATGTTCTCTGGTTGATTTTATGAAAATTTCCACTATGAGTAATGAATGTTGTTCATAAACAATTGGCTATCTGGTTGTTCAAATATCTTTAATTGTTCATGTGTTTTGAAAGAAGTATCAGCTATCTGTAATTTTTCATGATGCATGTACAAAATACATTACTCATTAATGAATGATAATCTTGCTCTCTAGGGATAGGTTAGTTAGTTAGTTTTATTTTCTTGCTGTGTGTGATTTAGATGCGAGAGAGTTTAAGACAAGAGGTAAGAACCTGCGCATCACATTGTGACCGCTCATCGCATTTTACATCAATCTGCATTTTAGATAGGCACTTGCATATCATACCTAACACTAAAAACACAAAAATATACACGGTGGACCAGGCTGCAACCGGTAAAACCTTTTATTTTTGTTACTTGACCTACGGTAGCGGGACCGCAAATTGGACGAATTCCCTACACCAAACAGTCACGGGATAGTTGGGAACGTTGACTGAGGAGAATCCCTTGCTGTTGTTGCTTGCGAATTTCCAAGCCTCAACACATCTTCATGCACGTAGGTTTGCGTGAGCATAATCTGAGGGGAGAGTACTCCTGTTGTCTTAGTTTCACATAATGAACCTGCAATGTTGAGAGTTGTGTAGAGTCTTGTAAACCTCCTGTTCAGGGGTGAGCCATCCTCGACCTGTTGCACACGATGACTGTTCAAATTACTTTTTCCTCCATTTTGTTTTTGCATTTCAGACACTGTAAAATATGTACATTCCGACTGTAAGTATTACTTTTTTCATTTCTGTTTTCTAACATGTATATATTTATGTTTTTTACTAACTGCACATCAAACAATCCAACTTTCAATCTTTATCGGTTAGCTAATCTGTTGTTCTATATTTCGAATTCAAACATATGTTTTGCAGAGTAGTCTTTCAATTCACACAAAAGAATTAATTACCGAAATAATTTTCAGTGTCTTTTCAATGCGCATAGTTGAAATTTTATTAGGCTGGAAAGTACTTCATATATGGAAATATGGTTTTCTATTTGATTTTAAAAATTTCAGAACTTAACGAAATTGCAAATTTCTTTGTGCACAATAAAGCAACTAATTAAGTTTACTTAGGCATCCATGTTTCACGTTACTTCATTTATCCACATATTTTTATTTTTCATTTTTTCAAAAAAAGTAGTCTTTGATAATATGAACTAACATGTGATAAACTAGTCTTTGGTATACTTCCTTACAGACCCATTATGCATCCATCTTTATTGAATTGTAAGCTTCAATGCTTGGCTGGTCGGATTAAGTATGCATGAATGGTGACATTGACTTTGTCCAATGTTGCAATGTAAAGCGTTATATAAAATGTATGTGCACGAAATTTGTTTAAAGTGACTGAGTGAATTTAATTCATTGAAATATGGTTGATCTTGCTTCAATCCCAACATTAATTTGTAGTGAGTTTTGTTCATAAAAAATATTGCCAAAATTGCCATGCAATGGCAGGCATGATTTTTCAACATTCTCTTTGAGGAGGAATCTTGCATTCCATGTGAATTTTTAGAATTTAATCAACGTGAGGAAATGCACTATGGACTTGTGCATATAAAGTCTTGCTTTTAATGGTCAAGTTGCTCTTTTATCTATCTTTAAATTAGGGTTGAATCCTTTGCTTTGCATTACATTCACTAATTCATATGATTATGAAACGCTCTTTGTTACCACATCAAAAAACAAAGTGAAAGTTCAATTCAAAATTTGGAATGAAAGTGCAATTTTAAAATCCACTTGCCATCTTCTTTCAAATGTAGAATTGGTTTGCCAATCTAGTATTTATTTTATCTGCCATAGTTTTATCAAGCATAGTATTTATAACTTATTTCCACAAAATAAGCTCTTCTTCCTTCATCCATTATATCATTTTTGTTTTCTCCATGAAACTTCACGAAACCCGGATGGTACTCAGTTTAAACTGGATTCAGGCCTCGAAGACATATAAACGATTCTCTCATAAAGGAAACCACATGTTATTAACAATAATTGAACTTTGGTGGAGATGATCAATCTTTCTTCTGACTACCTGAGCTAGTCCCATTTGACCATCATGCACAATCATTTATCTTTCACGTCATCCATTTCAAAACCTAACATTATGTAAAACACAGTCTGTTTATATGCATAAGAAAACAAAAAAACATAAGCCAAACGTGTAGATTCAAACAATAAAAAAAAGCTTGAAAATGAACCTACTATACAAGGATGTGATGGCTGGAAATGTGTGTCTGTGCTTCAGCATGAAAGCTAGAAATGTATGCAAACAATCTCATAAAACTGAGTTGAAGATGCATGCATGTTTATGAGAAAAGCAGCCTATTCTATTATTCTATACAGGGCCGAAAACCCTATTTAGGTCGGTTTTAGGCGAGCTAGAAATACAGAATTGTAATGAGCTCAAAAAAGAAAATGTGAGTTTGATTTCCAAGTATCTTCAACATAAGGTTGAAAATCAAATTCAAAGACTAAAGGGAGCGCTGGAATTTACCTTTTAACGAAAGAGTAATCTTAGAAAAAAGAGAGCTGAAAATGCAATTTTAAACGAAAGAGTAATCTTAGAAAAAAGAGAGCTGAAAATGCAATTTTAAACGAAAGAGTAATCTTAGAAAAAAGAGAGCTGAAAATGCAATTTTAAGGTATGAATGAGATGGCAATTTTGGTTTTGGTTATGAGGATCAGAAGGTATTACTTCATGCTAACTATAATTTCCAACCTATGGGTTGAACTTTTCATTTCCAACCAACTAAACGAAAGAAATTTACCCTCAAGTTGCCCAATTTATCTTAGGTGCATGATCGACAAATATATTGCCACCTTCACAAGACTCTGGAATTTTATTTGTTGCTATGACGTGGGGCACTAGAATCGAAAATACAAAAGAAACGATCTTGATGATGTTGGGAATAATGGATTTTTAATAAGTGGAGAAGTTTTAAAGATTTATATTTATTCAAGTTACATTATAAAAATATAGATGAATCTCAAACTAATTCTTAAAATTCCAACCATCAAACATTTTATGATAATTTTGTAATAATATTAAAACTTTTAAAAGTTTTCATAAAGGCTTAAAAACTTTTGATGACATTTACAATAAACTAATTTGATCCTATATAATTTGAGCGATTTATAGAGAAAATGGAAATCAAGGAATCTTCCTTTGGGTAAAAACATGGAAAGTTACCCGTGGCCGAAATTTAGGAGTTAAAATTTTCCTCGTAATCTCTAGAGTCATTGTAGCTTTTCGGAGATGATACATTTGTGCACTCGAGGCATTATGGATTTGATATGAAAGGATCTTCATAAATTTTGTATACTTTATTTATTTCCAAGTAAGTTTATTTATTGGGAAATTATACATGTTTGTTTACCACATATCAATGAAAAAAATATACAATCAAGATTTTTGTTTCCCCGATCCGTAGAAACAATCCATATTGCAAACGCTTCTGAGCATAGATAATCACAGCTGTGTACAAATGGTTTACCGAATTTAGATTTTGTGTCTTTTATGTTTTTTTTAATGTTTTATATATAAAGTGATATGTTTTATATATAAAGTTGCACTGGTTGATGTTAAATACCTATTTTATCTTAACAGTTTCCGCGCCACTCAACTTTATTTGAACCACTTCTTGTCCACATCAACTTGAATTATAAATAGCATCAGCATCACCTGAATCAGAATGGAAGCGTCGTCTGAATTCTAACAACATCACCTGAATCGACAATGCTAATATCAATCGAATCATTAACGCCATCATCACTTGTATCAATAACTGTGACAAACCCTAATCAATAACTTCAACATTGCTTGGGTCAATAAAATTGTTGTTATATGCAAGATTGTCCATTGTTTCTTAGGAAGAATGTCCAGTGTGCATAGAGGAAAGTTCTTATGAGATGGTTACGCACTTTTGTATATCACAACGATTGGTATTTGATCTGGAGGTTCTTGATCTTATAGAGGATGATTCCATAGAGATACGCGATGCTATTTATATCATGATCGCGAATCATTTTTAAGCAAGCTGGTTGTCCTAGGATATCATTTTTTCACAATTTATCATCAACGGTTTTATGGATGTTCTGTTTGTTCCTATTTGCATTGGTTATGCTTTTCTAGTCACCTAGAAACTTATATTGTATTAATAGGCACCCAGAAAGACTTACAATTCCAAAGATTTGAAACACATATGTGCTGTCCCATCTCATTTCATTTCAAGATTTTTGACAGAGTTACGATCTTATAGACTCAACTATTGTCTAGAAGATATTAGTTATCACATGCAAGAGGTAGTCGATAAATCCATGATCATGAAACCCTATTCAACATCTTCGATTCATATAAAATTTGAATAGTAGTGAAATGACACATTATGTTCTTTGCATTACATATAGACAAACATCAACGTGCAAATGATCCAAATGCTGGAATCGTAACACTGACTTGGCATAGGTCGACCGGGAATACCAGTTAAAACAGATTAAATTGAGGATAATGCAGTATGAAAATTTGGCTTAGTAAAAACAATATCGATTCGATATATACAAAAACATCATGAGAACTGAAATTTATATACAAAAACATCATGAGAACTGAAATTTAATAGCAGAAGAAATCATTAAAGAACCATCTACGACATTAGATTAAAATTCATATTTGTGTGGTTACGACTTCTAATAGAAATCTGGATTTAATCCATTACAATTTCGGATTGTGTCGCTTCCGTAGAGATATCTTGTTACACTTTTACTCCAAAATACCATGTTGTTTCTTTCATTTTTTAAATTAAAAGCACATTTTTGTTGCGGAGAGTCTAAGTCGAGCCACAATGTTTATTCGCTTTCTTTTGCGTATGTCGGAGTGTATGCCTATATGTAACCATTGGAAACAATGTAATGAATGTCTATTATGTTGGTTCTCTTCAAAGTTCACATAGTATATACATGCAAGTTCCAACCTCCCCGTGCTTACAATTTGAAATTATTGCCATTGCATGCTCTGCTATTCCTCAAAATGTACCCACAATAAATGCAGGTGCCAATCACTTTCAAATCATCGATGTGCTTAAAATGTTCAGGAGCACAGCACATAATGTGACCTATAAACACATTATCATGCAGTGCATGGATCTACAAAATCCCACTACCGAAGAGACGATTATTTACTGTCCCAATAGTGCTAGGTATGTGAGAAGTATATTGATGGTTAGCACGTATATTTTAGATATATATATATAGGTTTTGATATTACCGGTCATGTATATTATGCCTTTTCGTATAATGTATATGAATGTTCATGTTCTTTGACGTTTCCATATCTCATATTCTGTAATTAATACCGCATATTCCATCGATGGTCCAAGGCATGCTAGAGTATGGGATCTTCTAATCAAGCGAAAGTGCCTTCTCTTTCCCTTTGGTGATGGTTCAGAAATATGATTCTTCATGGCTTATGTCTCTAGATTACCAGGAACTCAACATGGTCCCCATCAAATATTCGTTTCCTATTCTTGTCATTTATGAACTGTTAGCTGATTTTCATGGAGCTATTTTCTAGAGTAAACTGGACCTCCATCGAGATATCATCATATCCGAATGTGGGAAGCGGAATTACCGAATCAAATCTTAGAACAAATTAAGGGTATTACCAGCTTTTGGTGACGCCTTTTGGAATTTATGATGCATTGGACACATTTCAATGCTCGATGAATTTTGTTTCGAATCCTTTCCGTCGAATATTTGTGGTGGTAATCTAAATCTCCAAGGACGAAGAAAATTCATATTGTTGTGTGGATAAAGGGCTTAACGGATTTGAATGAAAACGAGCGTTTTGGACATACTCAACTTTTATGGTGCCTTTACACAAATAGATTTATTTTCAACTACTTACACCGTGTAGATGAATGCACACATTGGTCATTAACGAGAACCCGCTTTTAACAAAGGTATGAGAAAGAGTAATGAGGTGTATTGATCTAGGTGCCCATCTTCGGTGATCTCAAAACTGGTTGTAATACTGGCAGTTTTGATAAGCATTTTTGGGGTTTCTCCATGCGTTTTTGGGGCAATCATGCGCAAAGACCAGTGACGTTGTTTCCAATGAAATAAAGAAGGCCCAAAACACAGCCGAAAAGTGAAAAGTTATGATCCTTACATGACTCCCCTTTTTGTTTTCAAACAACTCAAATTCAAGTAGCTCATCGCTCCCACTTGGCCCTAATGATGCTAGGGTTAAGTTTCCTGCATTTTTGTTATGGCCTTTTTTTGAAAGAGCATTGTCCATCACATCTCTTGAATCCAATGTTGGCTTTCAAGAATGAGTTGTTTTGGATTTTAATTTATCTTATAAGACAATAAAGCTAAACTCCTCGAAGTGAGATATGAGATTAGCAATGAAATGCAACGATTCCCAATACTCTACAGCTGAAATGAAATGAAATTAATACAAAATTAATTTCAACCGATTCCCTCAACTCTACAACTGAAACCACAAAATGTGAATGTGAGAACACTAAATTTCAATCTATTCCCTCAACTCACTCTTCAAATTCAAACCCCAACTCTCACGCCTCCCTTATGGTTAATTTGACAAAACAGACACGGAGGGCGTGGGAACGTTGCAATTTAATCCCACATCACTAATGTTGAAAGAGATTTTGTCTTTTTGGAGACATCCCATAAAATTGGAACGATACAGAGAAGATTAACGTTGAAAGAGATTTTGTAACGTTCAAAGAGATTTGTCTCCATACAGAGAAGATTAGCATGGCCCCTGCGCAAGGATGACACGCACAAATCGAGAAATGGTCCAAATTTTTGTTGTTTGGCAGGGAAATTAGAATAATTATTAATTTGTTTTTTTGTTGTTGTTCTTTTGGTTGGGAATTTTTTTTGTTCTGGCCGCGAAATTGGAATAATTTAATATTATTAATTTGTTTTTTTTTTTTTGTTTTGGTTGGGAAATTTTTATAATTAAATTCCTTTTGGCATACATATTTTAATATTTAATTTCTCTTTGGCATATATGTTTTAATATTTAATTTCTTTTTCCCATACATGTTTAATAATATAGTCTTTCTGGCTTACAGATTTTAAAAACAGTTGTTTTGGCTAGGAAATTTAATTATGCTGATAGACATATATATGTTAGAATTTTGGGGTGGACTACCATTTATGCTTTTTCATCTACCGAGGAGAATGAGACAAGTGTTTATGATAGTCATCCAAGATTAAACGAGAATGAGACAAGTGTATTGTCGAGATTGATTATATGAGCATCGTCTAAAATTAATAATTAATAATTTCAAAAAAATAAATAAATTAATTAACATGTGATAAGTAGAGTTAGTGATAGTTGTAAAAATTAAAATTAATCTTCAACTGTTCGATTATTAGATACAACTACTAGCTTAACTCCATCGATTATTAGATACAGCTATTAGCTTAACACAAATGTGTCTAGAACTATTAGCTTAACTTCAACTCTAATCAAAGTTATATTGGATAACTATTACCTTAACTATTATCTGCAACTATTATGTTAACTCCAATGATTCTACAACTATTAGCTTAGCTACAACTCTAATTACTTAGTCTTAGTCCAAGTGCATTTGACATCTACGAGTCTAGCTAATGCGCAGTCATGTAACAGTCGAAATCCAAATAAAACAGTTCGAACTCCTAATAAATTCCTCTGAACTCGTGTGATAACTGCACTTAGTGGCATGGTATTGTGCAACTCATGTGACACTCGAACTCCACCTACCAATTGGGATTCCACTTAATGTGCATAAGGCTTAGTTGAACTCCATTTGGAAGCTAGAAGTCACGATAACTCATAGCTCTTTTATTAACTACAATAGATTTATATTAGCTTAACTATATTAGATACAACTATTAGCTTAACTCCAATGATTCTACAACTATTAGCTTAACTTCAACTCTAATTACTTACAGCTTAGTCCAACTGCATTTGGCATCTAGGAGTCTAGCTAATGTGCACTCATGTAAGAGTCGAACTCCTAATAAAATAGTTCGAACTCCTAATAAATTCCTCTGAACTCATGTGATAACTACACTTAGTAGCATGGTATCGTGCAACTCATGTGACACTTGACCTACACCTACCAACTGGGAGTTTAGTTAATGTGCATAAGGCTTAGTTAGGATAGCTCAGAGCTCTTTTATTAACCACAATAGATTTATATTAACTTTTAAATTAACTATTAATCATTTGAACTCCTTATAAACAATTATAAAAAATAAAAAATATTTCATGTGATAATTGAACGTAATGGCATGGTAATGGTAATGGTAATTTGTATAGTCCATGTGAGAGTTGAACTCCATCTAGCGGCTCGAAGTCGAGTTAATTAGTCAAACTGCATTTTACAGTTGGGAGTTGAAGTAAAGTGCAGTTCATGTGATAGTATAATTCCTAATAAAATCCTCTAAACTCCTAATAAATTCCTCTTAACTCATGTGATAACTGCACTTAGTGGCATGGTAATGTGCAACTGATATGACACTTGAACTCCACCTACCAATTGGGAGTCCAGTTAATGTGCATAAGGCTTAGTCCAACTCCATTTGGAAGCTAGAAGTCGCGATAACTCGAAGCTCTTCTATTAACTACAACAGATTTATATTAACTTTTAAATTAACTATTAAATACAACTATTAGCTTAACACCAACATGATGATACATCTATGATCTTAACTTCAACTATGAGCTTAACAACCACAACTTAAGTGGTTTTTATGTTAGATTAACTATTACATACAAGTAATTGACACGTTCTTTAGGAAAAACAAATTATAACTATTAGGTTAAGTCCAATGATGATACAACTTTAACTTAACTTCAACTCCAATCACAAATTTTAATTGAACTACAATGGTTGATATATTAACTTTTAAATTAACTATTAGATACAATTATTTGTTTAAATCCAATGATTCTACAACTATTAGCTTAACTTTAACTCTAATCGCAATTATATTGGATAACTATTAGATTAACTATTAGGTTAACTCCAATCATGATACAACTATTAAATTAACTTCACTAATGATATATTCCTCTTAGTGTATTCCAAACATATTCATCTTATTAAAATGGTTGTTGCTAGTAATACATATTTTAAAAAATGATTATTTTGACACTGAAATTTAACAACTTTCTTTCCACATACATATTATTACATACAAGATTTTTTAAAAGTTTGTTTTGGCTGGGAAATTTAATAATCTCCATCGTTTCATTGATGCACTTTATAAAGAAATTGTGTTTTCTAATACGCGATCTCCATTTTTAAGCTTCTTGCTCGAGTTTCAATCAGAAATATTAGTTTTTTCATTCTTGTTTTTGCTAAAATGTATGTATCTATGTTTTTTTTACTAACTGTACATAAAACAATCAATCTTTAGTCATTTACTTTTTTGTTGTCCTATTTTTCGGATTCAAGCAACACATCTTTCAGTTCACGCAACAAGTTATAATTTGAAGAATTAATTTTCAGTATGTTTCTAATGAGCAAAGTTGAAATTTAATTAAGATGAAAAGTATTTCATTTATGGAAATATGTTTTTTAATTTTCTTTTTAAATGTTTAGAACATAACTAAATTGCTTATTTATTTGTGCACATAAAAGCAACTAATTAGATTTACTTAGGCATTAAAAAACAGTAAATTATTGTTGCATTATCTACTAACGTCTTAAGCTTACCATTTTAGAAGATTTATTGCATAAGGGGTTTTCATGAATAATCTTCTTTCGTCAATTAATTAGTGGATTAATTTTTCTTTCAGAAATTAATGAATGCATGGCTAAATAGGCGGCATGTAGCTAGCTTAATGGACTAAGCTTCTTATTTTAAAGCATTTATGCATTTAATCATGCATATCAATCATGTTCTCATTCATTTATGTATTTAATGCCATAAAGCTATCATGTGAATCCTATTTATCCGAGAGCTCTGAATGTAACCCATGCTTCCATCCCCCTTCTCTCCCTTGACTAACCCTCTAAGGGTGTTTACCGTGTTGTTTACTGAACCATGTCGTTTTGAGAATCGACACTATCTTATAAGTCCTAACATATACGAATGCCATCATACAAATTATAATTAGTTTTCTAAAAAATTTCGATGGATTGCTTTAAGAAATCCAAAATCACCAAGCATTATAGCTTTCCACTAAAAATCCCTTGTGTAGATGTATAATGGATGAGAAAATTAGAACCCCTTCGACACCGATACAAATGAATGGGAAACTAAGAGTCAGACGCTCTATAATTGCATACATCATCGACCTTATTGTGATAATAGTGTCAAGGTCGATGCATTTATATGGATTATAATCTGCATGTTTATATTCTTTTTATATCATCAAGGTTCCCACTTTATCTTAGGTGAATGATCGACAAAGATATTGCTACCTTCACAAGTGTTTGGAATTTTCTTTGTTGCTACGATGTGGGGGACTAGAATTGAAAATATAAAAGAAACTGTCACGATGATGTTGGGAATATACTTGAAATGGATTTTTCTATTAGCGGGAATTTTTTTAAGATCCATACTTATGTTATAGTGTAGAAATCTCGACAGATATCAAGCTAATTCCTAAAATGCCAACCATAAAACGTTTGGTGATATTTTTGTAGTAATATTCAAATTTCTAAGGGTTCTTATAAATGCTTAGAAATTTTTTGTCATGTTCCCATTTTGACAGCACCATGAAGCAGATCGAACCCCATGGATCCTAGTGACAGATTCAATTAAATAATTAATGAGGGGTTAAGATGAGGCAATTAATTAATTAGGAGAGTGCATTTAAATTTATCCATAGTTACTACCCACTTGGAATAAATAATTATGGAGCATTTCATATTATTGGTCCAATTAATATTTTTTTTCTAAATATACTAGGGATCCCATTCTGTTGGTCACCACCTATCTTTGTGCCTCTGGATTTGTCCCTATCTATTAAGTATGTATTCGAGCTTCTTCCATCAATTTGTAAGTCTCCGTTTTGGCTGGAATTGCTTTTAGGTTCAATGTATTGATGCTTGCTGGGAGAGGAACCGAGGGCCAGTCTACTATTTGTTATGCTGAATAAATGGAGAAATTGGCCCACCAATTCAAATTAGTGGATAAGGTTGGAGGAATTACTTGGAGTAGAAGTCAAGTAAGCACTAAAGTCCAAAAATGATGTCAAAAATGAGAAAAGAGGAATATTTTAGGAAAAGCAACATAAATCCAAAAAGTAGGATAAAACAAGAAAAGCAGGAAAGTATGAAAAGTAGGAAAGTTCACAAAAGAAGGAAAGTCAAAAAAGAGGAAAAAGAAGGAAAGCCAAAGCAAAGCAAAGTAAGGAAAGTATGTCCACTTATGGGTGAGGTATTCTCACAGGTCACCAAGCCAAGTAACTTGCTCAACATGTCAACATTAATTCTATAAAAGAAGTATTCCAACTCCCTTTCACATTTTTTTCTAGTTTGAGAAATTTTATGAATGCATTTGTGCATTTGAGAATTGGGAGATGTACCCCTAGTCAAGCATGGGAGATGTGCCCCAGATTTCTGTGAGAGGATAATGGTATTCAACCATTGTCATTTATTTTATTTGCAGGTCCTGTAGATGATAAAGTTGAATTTGAAGATCAGAAAAATTATCATTCATTTCAGAGATCGAATCTCCAAGCTTCCTGTAGATTTCTAGAGCTAGTTTTTGGTGTAGAAGAATATAGACCTTTCAATGATGCTTTGAGAGGTATTTCAGCCTATTTCTGATGTAATAATAGAGTACTGAAGCTAATCAGGTCAAAGATAAAGTTCAGAATCATCATCACCAAGTTCAGAGATCAAATCCTCCTTCCTTCTTTTATTTTACTGCTAGTTTCATATATGCAAGAGGAGAGATTCTTCCATCATCCTCTGAGAGGCATATTGGCCTATTTCTGATGTAATAGCAGAGTATGTAATGTTCTGATATCAGTCACTTCAATACATATTATAGAACTCTGTTTTCTTCTCCAATTTATGCACCCCTTCTAGATTTAGCTAGAATTTGACTAGCTATCAATGAATGATTCATAAGTCAATGTGTAAAAGTACAAATGAAGTCATTCTAGTTCCTGGAGTTAGATAATATATCACATGACATGATCCAACCTCTGTTTCAGGAATTCTACTGCATTTTCCATATTGTTTAGGAGTCCAAAAGTCGAGCTAGCTGAGTAGTCCTAAATTGTCATTTTACAAGTTATGCTATAATACTTGCTCAGATCTATTTGTATTTTTCTAGAATGATATATGACTGTTGAATGATTTTTATTAAATTATATTTACCTCTATAACATCATAAACACAGATATCCATTCTCCATTTAATTACCTCACCCATCCTAGTTTGTATATTCTAAGTAACCCTTAATATACCTTGTGACTGCCCAGACTTGTTTAAAACCTGAATATACCTTTATATACATTTTTTATAACTTTATTACCAATCCAAATCGTTTCTCCAAATCCTCTGGTCGTGGATGTGAGAAAAGTGCTTCCTAGTTTCACGGTTAGGTGACCCAACAGCATGGAAGTAGGTTTCCGCGGAGCGGACTCCGAAACCTCAATGGTCCTTGATCTAAATGTGTTAGGGAAGAAACTCTATCAGTCCTATTATTTCCTTGATTGCTTCCCTATGCCCTTTTCCCTGTGACCAAAAGTATCGATCATGTTTCCCTTATCTGCTTAGCTTCCAAAAGTTGATTGGTTGTTTGCAAGTTTTGTTTTAAAACATTAAGCTAATTTGTAGAAAGTTAATATTCTGATCTGAATATCAGATCAGGGATACTACAATGGTATTATAGCACTTTCCTCCACTCCTGTGGAAAGAAGGTTCTCTATTGACTATTTTTTCATATCACCAATTCAAGTTGCAACCGTGAGGGTTGTGCCACTAGTTGAAGATGATGAATTTGATCAGTTTGTTGAAGAAGAAGAGGTGATCTATGTTAATGATGGGTTGCAAATGTCAAGAGACAGTCATGGTTACTTTTATGACCATATGGAGTATGAAGAAATCAATGTTGAACTACCCATGGCTAATCGTAAGAAGGATTTAGAAAAGTTGATAGATGCAACTGGAAACTTGCCCTGCTACTACAAAGAGTATCTTGCCTTGGGGGAAGAGATCTGTAAATCCATTCCTTTCAAAGATTATTTTTATTGCATATTTGGATTTGAGCCCAATAATGTAGATGATTACTCTTTAAAGAGCAACAAATCATCCATAGAGGAACCAAGTTGTTCCAACTATGTGAGTAAGGAAGAAGAAAGAGAAGGCAAAAAGGAAGACGCAACAAAGACATATGTTGGTCCAAGCATTATGATATTTTTTGGGTGTTCTCCTATCATATTGTACAAAAGTGGTAACATGAGTACTATTCTAGAGAGTAAAGTTTCGTCAACTTGCTTGGCGAAGAAAAATCCACTGACAAAACTTCCTTCAAAGGAGAAGGTCATGAACCTTACTGAGGAAGAAACATGTAGTGCTTCTAATGGAAGTATTGATGAGGAAAAAGAAGAAGGGCATGTTGGTCTAAATCTTTTGGGTAGGAAATGTGAAGAGGAGGATGAGGGCCCAAACCCATTCTCAATCATGGAAAAGGGACATGATTCACTTAGTTATTCAAGTGATCAAGGAAAAGAAAAGATCCATGAGGTGAAGTGGAAATCACCACAAGGTGGTTTCCTAAGGGGAGAAGTTGAAGAGGAATGCACTTAAAGCTTCTTGGTGGGTGATCTACAGATAACTGTTCAATATGTGGGATTATGTATGGCTGAAGATACATCTTTTGGATCAGATCCAAAATATGATTACAAATCAGAGTTAGATTCACCTCAAGAGCCACATACAGAAGAAGAAATCAAGGCCACACCGCTTTGGTGTGAAGCATAAATTTTGGTGGAAGAGCAGGCCACCATAGTGTCTGTACAAGAAGAGGATAAGGTGAATAACATGTGTGATGAATGTTATGATTTTTGCAGCATCCATTTTCTCCTACAACCATCTGATCCAAAATAGAAACATGATTCAGATTTATAGTCACCCCTTCAGCCTCACAAGGAAGCATAAATTGAGCACATCTCAGTAGGGTGTGAAGTGGAGAAATGGGTGGATGAACAAGCCATCATAATTCCACCACATAAGGAGGAGAACATGACACATGGCAAGTTAGTAAATTCTGATTTTTATGTGTCATTGTGTAAATCTGATATGGCTGCCACTTCCAGCGAAAAGTTTAGAATGGTTGAGCACCCTAGTGATGAGGTTCAGAATTTCGGTGTCAAAAATGAATGCAGTATGAAGGATGAAACTTTGAGAGAATATCTTTCTGGTGCACCAAGGATGAATGAGAACTTAAGTTGTAGCCCAAATTATGTTGTTGAGGACTTAAAAGATGAATATATTGCAACAACAATAGATGGATCAAATTTCAAAACCTCAAGTTTACTGCATGAAATTGATTCGGCGATGGAAAAAGAAGAGGAGGAACATCTACAAAAACCTCACCTTCTTGCAAGGTCATTGAAGATGGATGGACAAAATATCCAAGAGGCCCTAAAAATTCTCTATGACACTCATGCTTCAGTGTCAAATATGTGTTGGGAAGCTGCTTTAATGGAAGACCAATCTTCCTTTGAAGCCATGGAGAATATCCAGAAAGCAATGTCCACAATCAAAGGTAATTTCTCACAATTTCTTTCAAATAAAAATGACATGTTTGAGCTTGTTGAGTTATTACGAGAAGAATCAAGGCATGATGAAGAAAGTATTTGCATATATGAATAATAGAACTACAATCTCAAAGGTGATTTGTTGGCCACCCAAGATTCTTTGACATACACTCAAAGTTCCCTCTTAGAATCACAAATGAAGATAGAACAATTCCAACAAGAGTGGAAAGAATTTACTGAATCCTCAATCTTTCCTGAGAGTCATCCCTTTTGGGTAAATGGCATAAAAAATTCCATGGAGGAACCTCATGAGTGGGTGGACCGTGAGGAGCATTCTATTCAGAATGCACTTGAAGTGTGCGTAGAACATTTTGATGAGAACTAAGCACTTGATTTCTTTCCAAGGAAACTTGAGTTGTTTTTTGAAGACAGTCACTCTCCCATGGAAGAATGGGATGAGAGCACCCAATTTGGGCAAGCCAATAATGAAAAATTTGCAGGCATAAGTCTGATTACTGAAGGTTGCATACATGCAAAGAAGGATCACAGTTTTTTCTCACATGTCCTAGATTCAACAACACCAATGGGGAAGGAACAATGGGTGAAGATTTTTTTTTGGTTTGTGTCACATGTACAATAGGGGGATCATGATTTGTCCCCATGGGAGATAGATCCTATTGCAGAAGAGATGGTTGATTATAGATCATATAAATCAATAAGCAATATCTCCGACTCATCCACTAGATGGTTGGATAGAGGAATCACTGAAGAGAAAAACATGGAAGGTAAAAGTTTTATGTCTTGTTGCAAGAAAATTGTTTTCAATATTGCTGATTTTTCTATGTTTTAAAAGTAGTAGAAAATGCATGTGTGTGTAGCCACTTTTTACAAGAATGCATAAGATCTACACTTACCTATACTGTGTGGGTCGATTGATGGAGTTTTTCACCCTTGGATTAATGGCAGAGAGTTGAGCCGTTGGATGAAAAGGGGAGCACTTGTTGAGTTCCATAGAGACCATGATACCTCGTTATTTGAGGGAAACATGAACATGACTGATTTTGATACAACTTACTCTCTTTTGGAGCAGCAATTTAGGACATGGGATCCTCACCCTTGTCACTTAAGTTTCATGGATACCACACTTGTTCCTTGTGTGCATTGGTCACATGAGAACTTTTCAGTTGGAAAGGAAAGGCTGGTGGAATTGTGGCCTCACTTTTTGGAGGAATATTTGGGGATGTATAGTCTTTCTTTGATTCATCCCTACATTAGAGAGTTGCATGTCTTGATTGACGGGCCCTCAAAGCTTCAGGTTTGCATTGGAAAGGATGATTTTCCAAAATGGTGGTATGATGTTTTCATCTTTCCCAACATTTCATATGATGCTGATTTTTTCTTGTTACTAATGTTTGGGGAGATGCAGCATGAATAGTGGGATCCAGACACTCTTTTGCTTAACAGATTTTGTTGGATGGTATTCCGATCCATGGAGGTTCCATGCAAGCAATGGGATCCTAGCATTGTTTTTCCTTGGAGAAGTTGGTTGCATGTTGGAATGATGGAGCAAGCCAACCCTCTTTTGCACCAGTTCATCTATGTTGCACTTGGTTTCAATTTCCCACAGAGGGAACACCTCCTTGGATGGAATTATAGTTTACATAGTAGTCGTATATTTGCATTTCTGATATTCTTATGGGATCTTGGCATACTTTCCAGTTGCTTCACTTGGATAGAAGTAGGCATGTTCAGTTACAAATGTAGTGAATATTTTCTTGGAGAGAGGATTATGATCAAAGCAGTGCAACAAAAGCATGATGGACCTCTTGGGATACTTTACTTGAGGACAAGCAACCTTGGGAAGGGAGGACTGTCATGTTCCCATTTCGACAGCACCATGAAGCAGATCAAACCCCATGGATCCTAGTGACAGATTGAATTAAATAATTAATGAGGGGTTAAGATGAGGCAATTAATTAATTAGGAGTGTGCATTTAAATTTATTCGTGGTTGCTACCCACTTGGAATAAATAATTATGGAGCATTTAATATTATTGGTCCAATTAATATTTTTATTTGTTATGTTGAATAAATGGAGAAATTGGCCCACCAATTTGAATTAGTGGATAAGGTTGGAGGAATTACTTGGAGTAGAAGTGAAGTAAGCACTAGAGTCCAAAAATGATGCCAAAAATGAGAAAAGAGGAATATTTCAGGAAAAACAACATAAATCCATAAAGCATGATAAGACATGAAAATCAGGAAAGTATGAAAACCAGGAAAGTTTAGAAAAGAAGGAAAGTCAAAAAAAGAGGAAAAAGAAGGAAAGTGAAAGCAAAGCAAAGCAAGGAAAGTATGTCCACTCATGGGTGACCTATTCTCACAGGTCACCAAGCCAAGTAACTTGCTCAACAGGTCAACATTAATTCTATAAAAGAAGTATTCCAACTCCATTTCACATCTTTTGATAGTTTGAGAAATTCTATGAATGCATTTGTGCATTTTATAATTGGGAGATGTGCCCCTAGTCAAGCATGGGAGATGTGCCCCAACTTTCTATCAAAGGATACTGGAATTGAGCCATTGTCATTGATTTTATTTTCAGGTCCTGTATATGATAAATTTGAATTTGAATATCAGAAAAATCATCATTGATTCCAAAGATTGAATTTGCAAGCTTCTTGTGGATTTCTAGAGCTAGTTTTTGGTGTAGAAGAAGATAGATTTTTACATGATGATTTGAGAGGTATTTCGGTCTATTTATGATGTAATAATAGAGTAATGAAGCTGATCAGTTTGAAGAGAAATTTCAAAATCATCATCACCAAGTTCAGAGATCAAATCCTCCCTCCTCCTTCTATTCTACTGCTAGTTTCCTATATGCAAGAGGAGATATTATTCCATCATCCTCTGAGAGGAATCTTGGCCTATTTATGATTTAATAACATATTATGTAATTTTATTATATCAGTCATTTCAATACAAATTACAGAACTCAGATTTCTTCTCCAATTTATGCACCCCTTCTAGATTTAGCTAGAATTTGACTAGCTTTCAATGAATGATTCATAAGTCATTGTTTAAAAGACCAAATGAAGTCATTCAAGTTCCTTGAGTTAGCTAATATATCACATGAAATGATCCAACCTCTGTTTCATAAATTATATTGCATTTGAGTATTGTTTGGGAGTCGAAAAGTCGAGCTAGCTGAGCAGTCTTGAATTGTCATTTTTCTAGTTATGCTATAATAATTGCTCAGATATATTTGTAACTTTATGGAATGATATATTAATATTGAATGAATTTTATTAAATTATATTTAACCTCCATAATCTCAGAAACACCCATATCCATTCTCCATTTAATTATCTCACCCATACTAATCTGTATATGCTGAGTAACCCTTAATCTTCCTTGTGACTGTCCAGACTTGTTTAAAACATGAATATACCTTTATATACATTTCTTATAACTTTATTACCAATCCAAATCACTTGTCCAAATCCTCTGGTTGTGGATATGAGAAAAATGCTTCCTAGTTTCACGGTTAGGTGACCCAGCAGCATGGAAGTAGGTTTCTGCGGAGCAGACTCCGAGACCTCAATGGTCCTTGATATAAATTTGTTTGGGAAGACACTCTATCGGTCCTATTCTTTCATCTATTTCTTCCCTCTGCCCGCTGCCCTGTGACCAAAAACCTATCAGTCATTTTTCCCTTATCCGCTTAGCTTCCAAAAGTCGACTGATTGTTTGCAAGTTTTATTTTAAAACTTTAAGCTAATTTGCAGAAAGTTAATATTCTGATCTGAATATCAAATCAGGGATACTACACTTTTGGTGACTCTTAGAGTAAAATAAATTTATCCTATATAGATTGGGAATTTTTTTTTATTAAAAAAATGGGAATCGACGAATCTTCCTTTGGGTAAAAACATGGTAAGTAAGCCCTTGGCCGAAATTTAGCACTTAAAAATTTCCTTCTAAAATTTAGAGTCATTGCCACTTTTAGGAGATGATGCAATTGTGCACTTGAGGCATTATGGATTTGATTTGAAAGGATCTTGTTCACAAGCTTTGTATATTTTATTTATTTATAAGTAACTTTATTTTTGTTCAAACATCCCTGGATTTGATTCGGAAATTATGTTATTTTGTTTACCATATATCAATGAAAAAAATATACAGTCAATATTTTGTTACCTTGCTCCACATAAACAATGCATATTGTGAGCACTTTTGAGCATAACTAATCACAATTGTGTATAGATAATTGACTCAATTTAGACTTTGATCTATGCGATATATGATTATATATATAAAAGTGCAATGGTTGATGTTAAATACCTATTTTATATTAACAATTTCCATGTGACTCAACTTTATATGAACCAATTATTGTCCACATAACCATGATCTATAAATAACACCAACATCACCCAAATCACAATGCAAGCGTTGACTAAATTTTAACAACAACATCACTTGAATCGACAATACTAATATCGATCGAATCAATAACGCCATCATCACCTGTATCAATGATGGTGATGCAACCCTAATCAATAACGTCAATGCTGGAAGGGTCAATAAAATTGTTTTTATATGCAAGATTGTCCATTTGTTTTGAGGAAGAATGTCAAATATGCATAGGGGAAAGTTCTTATGAGATGGTTACACCGTTTTGTATATCACAACGATTAGTATTTGATCTGGAAGTTCTTGATCATATAGAGGATGATGTCATAGAGAAACATGATGTTATTTCTATCACGACCGAGAATCATTTTTATGCAAGCCGACTGTCCTAGAATATCGTTTTTTTCACAATTTATCATCAATGGTTTTATGGATGTTCCAGTTGTTCTTATTGTGATTGGTTTGCTTTCCTAGTCGTTGAGAAACTTAAATTGTATTAATAGGTACCAAGAAAAACTTACAACCAGATTCAACCAGAAGGAGTCTACAACCTCCTTTCCTTTCCTCATCCTGCCACCCTCATATAAAGAAGGAAATTGAAACCATTGAATACCAATCACACTGATCCTGCAAACCTGCTAACCATTAATTGTGCAACCACACTAAACCTGTATCACACTGCTCAATACCTATACAATACTACTCAACCTGTACCACATTATCAACACTTGTACCACACTACTCAATACCTGAACCACATTGCTCGATATATGAACAACCTGTACCACATTGTTCAACCTGTTAACCAACTATTATCCAAATCAGACTCTCCGAGTCAAATTATCTGCTCATGTAACCTGCTCAACTGCTTATGTCACAATGCTATTGTCATTGTCACAATCTCACGATCACTATAATATTGTTTCAACATTTGTCATAGTATATCAACCTGTACATGCCTCAAATATATACCCAAAAAAAATTATCCATCGATTTCATTTGGATCCTCAACTTTTACATCATAGACATTTTCAAAACATTGAACATTCCAAGATATGAACCATATGCCAAAACATAATAATGGAATATGCCAAGATAATCACTATAATCTATGCCAGGAACATCATACAATATGTTCAGATAATCATAATGATCTATACAAACAAATCACCAAGATCTATGCCAAGATCAGCATAAAATGTGCCAATATAATTGCCAACCTCTATGCCAATATCACCATCAAGTATGCCGATAGATAAGCACACAAACATGTACAAAATTCAAACATTTTCAAGACAACAAGATGGACCCTAGTCCATGAGAGGCATGACCATCACAAGAGAGACCCATGCACAAGAACCATACCAGATCTATACCAAGATTACCATCATTATATCCTCCATAACATATATAATGACTTCAAGAGGCATACCAAGAGAGAGGTTCACATACCAAGATCAAAGATGAACTCTATCCATGAAAGACATGTGCCATCACAATAGAAACCCACAAGCATGCACCATACCTTTGAAAATATCACAAGATGATGAAACAATATAGAAACCAAAAGAATCTCTAGCTAGATTCATCACATATCCCTCACAACCAGCTTTCCAACAACCCAAGAATTTTGTAATTTTGATACAGTATGAGAAAATTATGCCATTTTTCGTGACTCTCCTCAATCCTCAAAGATGCCTAGAAATTGTTCCTCCAAAATGTTTCACACTTTTTATCCAAATATGCGCAATAGAAAGAGAGATTTGATTGATGATAACTTATGAAATGGATGGCCTTCTATTTATACACTTCATCATTATCTAGTAGCTTCTTTTAGTGTCTCCTTAAATTCATCCTTAATTTGTGGATCTCCATATTTTAAGGGGGTCTCAAGGGTTAGTACTCCACCTCAAGAGTCCATCATGACACTTCATGCCAAAACTTCAATATCACTCCATATATTCTCCAAAGGGGGACCTAGGGCTTAACCAATGACTCATCATACTTGCCATTATTTATACTAGGGATTCTTGTCACTTCAAGTTGTCTAATGGGCCAAAGTACCACAACTTTTGGGGTCATGTGGACCAAGCATTATTATTTTAGGGGTGCTTCAATATTCACACCAACTTGATTCAGACCAACTTTGGGGACTCTTTAGGGTCTTCTCCATCATGGGTCATGTAGCCCCAAACTCATGGGCAAGTGGACCAAACACCATTGTTTATGGGTTCTTCACCTTTTATTTCAACAATTCTTAAGGGAAACCTTAGAGACTTCTTTAGGGTTTTGAGATATATGTGTGCATCACAAAGTGTCTTCACATGAGGTCCATATGTAACCGCAACACCATAAGGGGACCGCTTTGTATTTATACACACTTTTGACAAGAATTATTCTTCAAGGTATTCCTTAGGATCATTAGGGTCTTCTCTAGGGGATTTCATGCTTCATCAAACATTGTGCACCTAGCATTTTCAAGGTCTTCTTTGATTATCTCATTAAGCAAGGGTTACCACACCAAGAGTATCAAGGACTATCATGCCACTATTACAAAGGGTAACAAGATACAAAATACCCCAAGGGAAGGGGTTCAATACTTCTCAAGAGCACTAAAGACCTAAGATAGTGCAAATTCAATATCTCAACACTAACTAGCAAGGAGACAACATCAAAACCAATAATAAGAGGCATATCAACACCAACAAGGGTCAAGTGGGTCAACAAAGGAGACCAAGGAAAAACCAAGGGGCACAAAACTAGGAAAATGGGCTACCAGGGATTTTGACAAAGTATCAAGGGCTCCAGGGGCTTCAAACTCGGGCTTCAACAAGTCAAAACGAATCCTTAGACATAGACGAAGAAATAACCAACACAAACCAAACACTGACCCTCAAGGGCTCCACAAGGGCCACCAATACAACCACAAATATATTCACCCTTTTGACCCACATCATCATTATCACCTTGACACCACATATCTCTTCACCCTTTTGAAATCAATGACAGATTCTTCCAACATATATTTCAAGTGTTGGAGGTGCCTTCCAAGTTTTGGAGAAAACAAGAATATCATCTAAATAGATGGTAACAAATCAACTAAGGAAATCTCTAAAAACATCATTAATTAATCTTGTAAATGTAGCTTGGAATTGGTGAGCCCAAAAGTATCATAATCCATTAAAAAAGATCCATTTTGATTTTAAAAGTTGTTTCCTTTGTATTTTGCTCGAATACTGACTTGATGATATCCACTTTTAATGTCAATTTTAATGAAGAATTGGGCACCTTGAAGTTGATCAAGCAAATTATTAATGCGAGGAAGTGGAAATTTTAACAAGAGGCTCAACCTTAGTAGGTTCCAATATAATCCCATGTGCACCAATGATAAAGAAAAGATAAGATATTGACTTTTGGGAAGACATAATAACACAGAGATGATTTTTTTGAAGTATGCAAAGAATATGTTTCAAGTGTTGGAGCTTCCTTCCAAGTTTTGGAGAAAACAAGAATATCATTTAATAGATTTTAACAAATTAACCAAGGCATTCTCTAAAAGAATCATTCATTAATCTCATAAATGTAGTTGGGGCATTGGTGAGCCCAAAAGGCATCATAAGCCATTGAAAAAGACCCATTTTGGTTTTAAAAGTTGTTTCCCTTGTATCTCGCTCAAAGCCCTTGATGATATCCACTTTTAAAATCAATTTTAGTGAAGAATTAAGCACCCTAAAGCTTATTAATAAAATCATTAATGTGAGGAAGTGGATATTGATTCATAATGGTGATTTTATTTAATGCCCTGAAATCAACACGAAAATGCCGAGTCCCATCTTTCTTAAGTACAAGCAAGATCGATGACTCCTAAGGAGAAATACTTGGATTTATGAAACCTTTATACAATAAATCATGAATTTGCCTCTTAATTTTATCACTTTGAATCATTAAAGTGTGATACAATGGTGCATTAGAAAGAGAGACCCTAGGAAGAAGACCAATTGTATGATTACTTGCTTTATGTAGACCAAGTGTTGTAGGTTCATATAACACGATTGAATAAAATTGTAAAAGTTGTTTAAGATCTGCATGTGGTGTATAAATTGTGATATTTGCTTGCTTTTCATGAGATTGAGGCCTTAAAAAGATTAATGTCAATGTTATTACTTGATTAACTATTTTACATGCCTGCTTGCAAGTGAGTACCAATTTTTTTTTTGTGATTTTGATTATGTATTTTTTAGTATCTTTTGCAGTGTATAGATATTGTTATAGGCATCATAGTAAGCTTTCTTATCATACTAATATAGCTTACCAAGCAACAAACCACATGAATCCATATTGGTCACATCAGATGTGACCTTATACACAAATTAGGACCATAAGTAAATATTATAGTGCATGTGTGTGTGAAATGTGTAGATGAATCATCATCCTTCCATCCAAGTGCATATAGACATGGATGAGGGTCCATTGGCAAGTGCAAATTGTTAACAATGACCTTCACAATTAAGTTTTTATGTGATCCATTGCCATCATACAATCTACTAAAAATTTATGTGTAAGGTGGGAACGAATGATGACCAAGCAATCACACTCCCCTTGAGTAGGATGATGGTGCACCAAAATAACCATATTGAGTTGACCTTTCAACTCCTCATAAGTCCTACAATCACTATAGGTCTCGATAGGAACATCAGTAGCTCCCTATTCTTGAGATGGTAGAGAAAATATTCCTTTTCCAATTTAAAACATTTGGAATTATCATATCCTCTTTTCTTACAATATCGATAGAAATTGTCATTTTTCTTAGCATCAAAAGAAGAAGAACAATAGTTACTTGTTGTGGTAGGAGGTGTAGACTCTATGGGTGTTTTTTTGTTCTTATGGAGGATAAATGTTTTTGAGTTCTACACATATTGGAAATATTCTCTTCTACCAACTATGCTCGATTGTATGCAACATTGTAACAACTATAAAATAAAATATTATTTAGATAAGTTAATCATCTTATGAAAGGGTGTAACCCTTCAGTTTACACGCTCAAAGCCTATAAAGGCGAGCTTCCCTTGTAATTATTAAATCATCCAATATATTGTTATTATTCATATTTCATTATTACAATGATAGTTGGATTCGACTAACGGACAACTAGATTCAGTTGCTCCATTTGGTATCAGAGCAGATTCGCTCTTGCACTCTGAGCTTGGACTTGGCTCATCAATTCTTACTTGAGCTTGGACTCAGCTCATCAATCCCTTTTCTGTCCACTGCTCATCCACAGTCCTTCGTTTCTCTTGACCATCATTCTACCTCCATTAACTCCATCCCACCCCTCATCCATTCGCTTCAGGCCACTTCCTTCATGCGGTATTCTCCCTCCCACGCTCCATCCCATCGGCTGCCCATCCGTGTCACCACCGAAATCTCCACGTGGTGCTCCTCAGTACCATCCGCTCCGCTTCTACCATCCACCCTCGGGCCTGCATCCTCTTCTCCCCCTGCGCGCCACCCATTTCGTGCCCCTGCCATCTCCCCACCTCCCGTCAAACCTCCTCTCGCTCAACGCTCCTCCCTTTTGCTCTAGCCCATCCTACCAACCCCCCTTCGCCGCCACATTTCATTGCATTCCCTCATCACCGCTCCACTTCCTCCCCTATCCATCGCTCCTATCACCCACCCCCTCGCCTGCATCCTCTTCTTCCCTTGCACATCTCCCCGTGCCATCCTTCATCCCTCCACACTCGCCCTCTTCTGCCTGCACATATCCCCGTGCCCTCGACGATCTCCTCCCGCGCACATCCTTCTGCACTAGTTCCACTCACCCTCAGCCGCCACCTCCCTTCACCATCATGCACCACCGCCCTCCTGCTGCGCACTTCCCACCAATCGCCGGCGTAACATTCCTCCATCCCCATCTACTCCATGCCGTCGCTTAGCCTCTGCCTCCAACTCCACTACCTGCACAAACCAAACAAAAAATGAAATATTATAATATAATATTTCATTATAATATATAGTATAATATTTATTTCAAAATATTATAATATTTAATTCTGTTTTATTATATTTAAAACAAAAAATAATATAACGGTTTTATTATATAATAATTAATATATAATTAATTATTATTCTTTTAAACCTTAGTTTAAAGAAAAAAAAACCTATATACAAAATATTATATAGTTTATGAAAAAAAATAATACCAAACATATTAATTAATTAATATATTATTATTCAATTCACCTCAAAGGCCAAAATAGCGCCGAAATACACACCTCTGTATACAAGGTCCAAGACCATGGAGGAACTGAAAGAGAAGATCGATAAAATGGAGAAGAACATAAAGTCCATTGTCACTAACCAAGAAGGATTGAAGGAAAAGATGCAAAATAACAATATATTACTCAAAGACGAGCTTGTTTTGGTACTAGAAAGAAGGCTTGACGACAAACTTGACATCCTGAACAAAAAACAAAAAGACGTGGATGACAAAATGAGTACCATGACGCAAAACATAAACACCTTAACATAGAACATGAGCACCATGACGCAGAACCATAATACATTAATCGAGATGTTACAAAGGCTCATACCCAGTCCAGGCCAAGTCAGCGGTCCACACATGCTAGATGCCTCATTTCATCTTGCCACCCAGGAAACACTTGTAAAGATTCAAGAAGAATTGCAAAAAGAAATAAAGATTAACAATGCGATGCTTAAGCAAGAGATAGAAACACAAGTACTGCTAGATATGGAGGCACAATTAAACAACAAAATAGACGCTATAAGTAAAATAGTAGAGAAAAGAAAAACTAAAAGTCACTGCCAACAACGAATCAATTCAGATATGTCACTTTCATCGTCTAGTAGTTCTGAGCCACCATCAAACCATAAGGCAAAAGGAAATCAATGTCGTCCTTACAAAGTGCACCCACCTAAGGCAAAAATAGAGTTGTTGAAATACAATGGGAGTGAAGACCAATGCGTTGCTTGGCTAAACAAAGCAGAAGAATACTTCGACATTTACAACATTCAATCAGATGAGGAGAAGGTGAAATATGCGTCAATACATATGGAAGGGTATGCCTATAATTGGTACTTATGGTGGAAGAGAGATAATTTTACGCACACCTGGAACTTGTTCAAAAATGATTTTTTTAATAGGTTTCAAGGAATCAAAGAAGATGAATTTTTCACTAAAATTACCAGACTACAACAAGTCGGAAACGTTGAGGAATTCACACATCAGTGGGTATCCTTATCGACACAAGTATTTGGGTTGTCTGACAAGCAAATACTTAAATCCTATTTAGGAGGTCTTAAACCATGCCTCCAAAAAGAGTTAAAGTTGCATGACATACCTAACGTAGAAGTGGCAAGACATAAAGCAAAAGCCGCAGAACGCAAATTGGAAGGAATTAAAACAAAAGGCGATAACCATTATCGGTAAGAAAAAGAGGCACAACGTAGGTACTGTGTAGATACTTGGTCACCCGGTCATCAATGCCACAAACCTCAATCACATGCCTATGAAATGGAAACTACATCGAAGTCATCTAACAATTACGCTGATAATATAAAAAAGAAGAAAAAGATATGTCGTCAATGCGGTGATGATTGGACCCTTGGTCATAAATGTAGGAACAATGAGATAATACAACGCAAAATCATCAATGGAAAGGAAGTGCAAGTATCTGCACAAGAGACCTCGTCCAATTCTAATACCGACACCGAGTCAGAATGAAGAACGACACTAGGAAAATACTTAAGCTTTGAGGACAAAGCTTCCTTAAAGGAAGTGGCAATGTAACAACTATAAAATAAAATATTATTTAGATTAGTTAATTATCTTATGAAAGGGTGTAACCCTTTAGTTTACATGCTCAAAGCCTATAAAGGCGAGCTTCCCTTGTAATTATTAAATCATCCAATATATTGTTATTATTCATATTTCATTATTACAATGATAGTCAGATTCGACTAACGGACAACCGGATTCGGTTGCTCCAAACATCAAGAGTGGTGATGTCCATTTACTTCAACTCGCAATACAAATGCTCTTGTAATCCGATTTTAAGTTTGAAGACAAGTTTATCCACTAGATCAATAATGCTAAAAAAATTTGTTGCCAATTCAATTGGTGGATGTACTCTTGCACAAGCATGTTGAACCCTTGAAATAGGTGAAGTCACTTTACATTCATACCCTATTTGTAGTTGGAAGGATAGAATGTGAGACTAAGGGTTTCAACAAGTCCAAACCAAGTGGTGATTGGATATTGATTTTTTCACACATTTTGCAATCAATAACTTGGCAAGCCCTACAAGCTTCAACTTAGCAAAGGGAAGGTCCTTCTCGTCTTTAGGAACTAGATTATAGTCAAACCATGTGTTTAGGTTGAGGATCCAATTAGCGAGCACATTTAGATCTTGAAGCTCACTTTTGGTACACTAATGAGATGACTTGTTGATGGAAATATTGTTAACCTTATTAAGTAATTCTAATTCTTTGACTCTTAAATTTCTAATTCTATGTTTCTTAGCCTCCATGTTTATTTAACTAAATTGTATTTACAATTTTTTTCTCATTTAAGTGGACATTCTTTTACAAATGGAAAAATGCAATATTTGCCTTTGTTAGTCTTGATTTTCTTTTATTTTCTTTGTGTTTGGAAAATATACTCAAAAAGTTTGAGCATGTACATTATTTCCTGCACACTTTGGATGAAAATAACATTTACACACTTTGGATGAAACTAACATTTCATAGCTCCCGAGTCATCTTGTAGTGGCTTGATATCTCAACTCCCCAATTTATCCTTTTGTACTTCAAAATGTACCTCATGAGGTTGATTATGAAGGCTTTACTTTTTTCAAAAGGGGTTTTAATCTCTCCAACCATGCTATTTGTGTTTTAGTGATTCTTTAGGTGAATAAAGCAATCAATGTGCAGTTTAGTGGCTATTTAGATGAATAAACTTTCATTTCTTACTATAAACTTGGGTTTTCTTCTCCTCCTCCTCACATGTTAGCTTTGAATATGCCAAGTTTATTATTTCTTTCACCATGAATTCTCATGCTTCAAGTATGCATTAGAAAGCCTCTTTAAATGGTTTAGGAATATAGGAATAGGGCTCATACATCCATGTTTCACGTTACTTCATTTATCCACGTATTTTATTTTTATATTTTCAAAATCTACAAAACAAAACAATAAAATCTCATAGCCTTGTGTTGCAAAAACCTACCGTCTTTGATAATATGAACTAACATGTGATAAAAATGACACGAGATCCATTGAGTATGATCTAACTAATGTTTAAATAAAAAAATGACATGAAATCCAATAAATACATTGGTATACTTCCTTACAAACCCATTATGCACCTTGATTGAATTGCAAGCTTCAATTCTTGGCTGGTCGGATCAAGTATGCATGAATGGTGACATGAACTTTGTCCAATGTTGCAATGCAAAGCATTATATAAAATGTATGTGCACGAACTTTGTTTAAAGTGAGTGAATTTAAGTCAATTAAATATGATTGATCTTGCTTCAATCCCAACATTACTTTGTAGTGAGTTTTGTCCATAAAAAATATTGCCAGAATTGCCATGCAATGGCGAGCATGATCTTTCAACATTCTCTTTGAGGAGGAATCTTGTATTTCATGTGAGTTTTTAAAATTTAACCAACGAGAGGAAATGCACTATGGACTTGTGCATATAAAGCCTTGCTTTTAATGGTCAAGTTGCTCTTTTATCTGTCTTGAAATTAGGATTGAATCCTTTGCTTTGCATTACATTCACTCAATCATACGATTATGAATTGCTCTTTGTTACCACATCAAAAAACGAAGTGAATGTTCAATTCAAAATTTGGAATGAAAGTGCAATTTTAAAATCCAATTGCCATCTTCTTTCAAATGTAGAATTGGTTTGCCAATCTAGTCTTGATTTTATCTGCCATAGTTTTATAAGCATTGTAGGGTAGTATTTATAACTAATTTGCATAAAATAAGCTTGTTTTTGTTTTCTCCATGAAACACGTTATGCACTTCTCCTTATTTTGAGGATGGTATTAAGCCTAAACTCAATTCAGGCCTTACAGACAGATAAACAATTCTCTCATAAAGAACACCACATGTTATTAGCAATAATTGAACTTTGGTGGAGATGATAACAATATTTCTTCTGACTACCTGAAATGATCCCATTTGACCATCATGCACAACCATTTATCTTTCTTGTCACCCATTTCAAGCCAACATTATGTAAAATGCAATCTGTTTACATGCATAAGAAAGCAAAAAAACAGAAGCCAAACGTGTAGATTCAAACAATAAAAAAGAAGCTTGAAAATGAACCAATTATACAAGGATGTGATGGCTGGAGATGCATGTCTGTGGTTGAGCATGAGAACTAGAAATGTATGCAAACAAGCTCACAAAAGTGAGCTGAAGATGCATGTATGTTTGTGAGAAAAGTAGCCTATTCTATTATTCTCCACAGGGCCGAAAACCCTATTTAGGTATGTTTTAGAGGAGCTAGAAATACAGAATTGTAATGATCTTAAAAAAGAAAATGTGAGTTTGATTTCCAAGTATGTTCAACATAGGATTGAAAATCAAATTCAAATACCAAAGGGAGAGCTGGACTTTACCATTTAACGAAAGAGCAATCTTAGAAAAAAGAGAGCTGAAAATGCAATTTGAAGGTATGAAATTGCTCTTTCAAGCAAACCAAAGCAGAGCTGGAAATGCATGACAAACGGGCTGAAAATTCAGTTCCCAAGCATGCTTGAATTGAGCTGAAGGTTGCCATTTCCAAGCAAGCCAAAAAATCAGCATGGTCAAGCTAAAAAAAGTGCTGAAAAATGCACATTTTCACACGCTAAATTCACCGAACATCTAGCTTTGGGGAAGCAAGTAAACAAGGTCAAAGCTTGTGCTTCTTCTCTTTTATGAAAAGAATAAAGAACAAATACAGAAGCAGCAAAAAGAATAAAGAACAAATACAGAATCAACAAAAATAAATTGAAAGAGCATTGATGCTCAATTATGTTTGAAGCGATAAAATCTTGCTTTCCCAATGGGTTGATTGTGCAAAAGTAATCTAACAAAGAATAATATGCTTGCCTGGAAGTTGGAGTAGACGATGGATGTTTGAGGCCCCGACGAGTTTGGAATTGGTCTTAAGAATACGACATGGCTCTTTCAAGAAGGCAAAGCTTCGTTTTAATGGCTGCCCATGATTTTGAAGTCTCATGGCAGCTTGTAAATAAAAAATTAAATACTGAAATGCTCTGTGAGCTCCTCCATGGAACAAAATCTTTGTCTGCAACTCCAAATAAAACCTCTCAAGCTTGTAACCTACACATCAATGGAAATCGTGCGAAAATTTCAATGTAAGACAACAAATTGGGCACATCAATGGCAGCCATGGGAAAATTTCAATCCAAGACAACAAATTGAGCATTAAAGAGTACAAAGAGAGAAAATGAAAAGGTCGTTGGGCTCATGGGCATTGGGTTTCTCCTTCAAACTGAGAGATCTGCACTCTATTTGGTTTCATTGCTCAGCTTGGTGAGCCTATGAAGACTGCAATCTTTTCATCAAACCAAGCTATTTCCTCTATATTCATCTCATGGCCGGCTTGGGTGAGCTAATAGACACTCCAATGCAGCAATATTCCTTTCAGACTTAGGGATTTCTCTTTTGTTGAACCTGTCATTGAGTGTCTTCCCCTCCCATTCATGGGTTTCGTGTACTATCAGTCCATCCATCTCACTTGTTCTTTTTGCCCAAATTCATTTAAGACTATTTTTTCATGTTGTTTTGTTATAATTATTTCTTAAACTATTTTTGTTTGAAGGGGTAAGTTAAACTATCCACGACTTGGATTTGTTTTTAGGCGATTTTTTCAGCCCAAATTTGGCTGAAATTGTAGTTTTAGTTTGTTGGAATTGGGTGTTTTTAGGGGTAATCGAGGGCTTTAAATCCATTTCTGCAAGAAAATTACAATTTGAACAATGAAAGCAGTTATTTCAACAAAAATCGCATTTTCGGATTTCAAGAAAAATCACAAGAAAAATGTGAATCCTCTATTGTTTAGCTTACTCCTTTTTCTAATTTCCCTTTAATTACCACTTTGACTAATTTGGATGCTCACAGAGCCAACAATGCCATCCATAGGTGGCCCATGTTTGAACTTAGGCTAAAAGTTCGACCGTGGTGCGTCAGGGATGGTCTCACATAAAATCCTAAACTGAGCGTAAATCAAATCCAACTGTTGGGCACAAAAGATAGCCTATTACTGATTAGTCACTTCGGATGTTGAAACATCCTTCGCGATCTACAGTGATAAAGACATAAGGAACCATTCCAACAAAAACTCGGGTGGAATGTTGGCTTTAATCAACCTCTTTCATCTACGGCACTCTTGAATATGATCAAAGATATGTGTGTCTTTATCTTGCCGAAATGTCGACAAGAGATCCATGCCGGCATCATAACATACCAGCAGCTGCAAGTGGTTAAGAAAGATCAAGGTAAAATCATTAAACATCCGATATGTGCCCCCAGGAAACACTATATACCATTTCACTACATGACCCGTGAGGGTGTGTTGAAACAGTCATAAATGAATAAAGTCATGGTTCAAAGAATTCGAAGAGCACCATAGGTGGAAAGTAGTCACATGCTCTCTAGGGTTCTCACCACTCTTGCCTTCGAACTTCAGAATGTTTGAAGGAAGCTTGGCAGGAACAACCAACCACATTGGATCATGCGATATCAGATCATTGGTCAACTTCAAAAGGTTAGGCAGATTTAAGGTAGCCAAAAAGGTGAGCTTAGATTGTGCCATCAGATTCCATTCCCCTTGAAAGGATTGGTTCACATAGGGTTGATTATGATAAAGGCCATAGCCTTGACCGATCGGATAATAGCCACCTCCCATATGGACCATAGAAGGTTGCACAGGAATTTGATAATTAAGTATTCCTTGAGAAGGATGCGCCATATAACCATAGTTATAGTACTGATAGGTCGGTTGACCCCGAGGCATTTGGGGAGGTGTGTAACCTCCAAAGACAAATGCACTAGTTGACTAGTGAGCAACATAGTTAAAAGGAGCACCACTTCTTGAGGGACCGTGCGGGATGTAAGGAGGGTTCAACATAAGAAAGGCGTTTGAAGGAATTGGTGCGATGGACGATAGGATGTAAGATGGAATGTAGGTTGTAGCCCCAACATTCACGTATCCACTATCACCCCCATAAGAGTGAACACTGGTGTTAATACCGGATGAGGGGATCGAAAAACTTGTTAGAAACGAAGTAGAGGGTGGGATATGATCACTCCCAAATCTATGTGCAAGGCAAGGGGTTGTAGTGCTCCCTAGTCCAACACTAAGGTCCGAACTAGGACCAGTGGCAGGGGATGGGATAGTAGTAGTGATGTCCGACATGCCAAACGTAAAAGGACTTGTGCTAGAGGGAGTAGGATGAGTCTCAACACTCAACCTTCCTAAGGCAAAATCNCAGTGGCAGGTGATGGGATAGTAGTAGTGATGTCCGACATGCCAAACGTAAAAGGACTTGTGCTAGAGGGAGTAGGATGAGTCTCAACACTCAACCTTCCTAAGGCAAAATCCCTATGGATAATTGTAAAATCTGACAGTTGGGGTCGTGTGGTATGGGATGTACCAGCCCCATGAGGGTCGATATAAACCGGAGTTTCGGGTACCCATATGGTTCCTCCCCCCATTCCAGATGATGAAGACAGAGGGAACTATGGGGACTCTGATGTAGTACTCATGGTGAGAACCATGTGGGAATCACAATGTGAAAAAATGTTTCTTAGAATGCCTGATCCTCTTTCGACGAGGAGGAGGAGGAGGGTCACAAGGAAATAATCTTGCTAATTGTCGAGATCAACGAAGTGCCGAAAATCAATCAAAAAATGACTCCACAAAATAACAAAGACTCAACTAATTACGTTCCATAAAGACAACTAGCGCACAAAGAGCACACCCCTGAATAGAACTAGGTTAGATGCAAACAAGCAGAGAGGGAGTATAAGTGAGCTCCCAAATGCATTAGGTATGTCTTGCCTAGCAGAGGCCTAATAATCCCATACACTACAAGTAGAGGTGTGTAACCAATTATAGTGGCCCTCAGCTTCAACACATATAGTGACTATGTTGTTCGACCCCTACTTGGCCAGGACACTCACAAAATAACCTCTACAAGTACCCCTTGTGATACATAGGTAATGAAACTAAGGTCACCCCAATATAACCAAATCTTAGGCTGACAGTCGTAGGAGGGATCTATCGTATGGGCAGGGTAACAAAGATCAAAGCTCAAAAGCACCAAAGGTACCTAAAAAGCCCCTAGATACGAATAAGATCGTGGAAATATCTTTAGCGCTCAACAAAAAGCAGCAGGGGGCTATCCCCACCACTAATGTGCTCTCTACCTCGTGCTTAACTCTTGTGTAAGAGGATCCTCCCGAGAACACTAATTATACCAATGATTTCACTTCTCACCTGGACATACACCTAATTGTTTTGTTTATTATCCTTAGGAAAATTTCCTCATGACACCCTATTCCAAGACTCTACAACCTAAGCATGTTGGTGCACCTCTAAAAAATAAAATCGTGTAATCAATTTTGATTTAAGTGTTAATTTCAATGGTTGTGATTACTCAAGGGTAATGAATATTCAACTATTGATGTTACGACTCAACACTGAAGTAAACACGGACACTTAAAAAAATAATGCCAAGTGCAACCTTGTGTTTAAACATGAAAAAGGGGGTATGCCACTACATGTAATGCAAGTAACTTCATTCCTTTTCAAATGCCAATGCAATCCTTCCTATATGAAATCCTGAACACTAATTTCATCTAAATAAACCTAATGCAAGTACCAAATCAGTGCATATGCACAATGCAATAAACATGCAAAGATAAATATATTTTTGTATTTTCACTATAAATGCAATGAAAATGCAATAAAAGGACCCTACAAAATATTAGACCCTACAACAAGCAACAAACAAGCCAAGCAAGACACATAGACTAAGAAGGAAAATGCACTAATAATAAAGAAAAAAAGGAGATAAATGACAAGAATCCGTCCCAAAGAAAAAATCAATGAAAAAAGGTTTCTGGACACAACAGAAGCAATCAACAGGCAACACAGGATCCTAGGAAGACTCACCTAGACTCACAACCCACCCAACACCTTCAACATCAAAATATCAAGAAAATGAGAGATGTACACGACTGTTCAAGGAACAACAAAGTATGCACATGACTGTATATACTACAACACACGTATACACACGAGTGTGAGTTCTATGACCCACGTATACAAAGGAAAGAGTGGTAAAAAGTAAGCTAAGATCCAAATTACTTCAAGGGACTGCCAATGAATCAAACAACTACTGAACATGACACATAAACACAAAGAAGTAGAGAGAAAATCAAGCAAAACATGCACCCAAACCCCAACAAAAAGGAAATCCCAAGCGAAGTCACCAATTCTGTTATGGATAAAAGTTCCTATGTCCTCGGGTGGACCACAACAGACATGATTACACCATAAATCAATCCATTTCAAAGCATACTAGATATATAAATGAAACTAACACTAAGGGATGAGAATCGTACCTTATTCCATACGTTCAAATAAGATCCCCATTGAGCTATAAATCAAAATTGTCCCTAGATATTGTCCTCAACAACAACAAGATATACAAGCATCATATCTAAAAGTGTTAGAGTCTAATCTAACATATTCATTTCCAACATGTAAACAAAGTAATTAAATTCATGGATACAAATATTTATAATTACACATGTAATGGTCGAGAAATGGATATTTCTATTAACATAAACACAGATACAAATGACAACCTCTGTCCATACCTCGTCGAATATGAGAAACTAAGTCCCTGTTGGCCGCATTTTCTGACCTAGGCCAACAAGGAGATTAATCCCACACAATCAGCTTAAAGCAGCGTCCGGTGTGTTTGGAGTAGCAAAATCTCGCAGGTTATGGTCCTGCTACCAGCTGAATTTTTCTCTTAAGGAGAAACTAAAATTCAGCAAAAATCTATCCTAATGTTACTTCTGTCTAAATAGACCCTAAAAATTATTTTCAACTACCTAAAGTATCCTACAATTTCTTTCTTAAGGAAAGTCTTTGATTTTTGAAGAGTTTTCTGAATGTAAAGCCTATTTAAAAACTTATTCTAAGAATTACACAAATTTAACAACTGTTAAATGTAACTATACTATGATAAGAATAACTATACTATCTTAACTTTCCTATCTATCCTATCTCAGCTGAGAGTGATTTTAAATATTATATTAATCATTAATTAATGTAAGATGAATAGAAAGATAAAGGGTAGGATCTAAATAGAAATATTTAAGTCATACACACTAAATCATTCTGCTACAAAATAACTTATCAGAAAAACTGAGATAAACAATTACTTCAGATTTTCTGAAGTATCTAATTAATTAATAACTAATAACCAACATTAGATATTTGAATAAGAGATAATGATCAGTATGAAATCACTGTAAAAATACAAATGATATCTAACAGACATAAATATATATTCTTTTATCTTGAATTTACAGTAGAAATACTAGTAAATTCAGTCACAACGACATATTAATTCAAATATAATATTGGGCTGACAAAGTGAAATACTGATTAATAATCACAAGCATAACCAAGAACATTGTATTATTATTAAAATAGAAGATCATATACTGAAATATAAAGAGTATCCAAAACAATACCAATCATGATATCAACTTGGAGATTTCCAGTCACATCCCATATCCAAAGATAAAACTTCAGCTAGGAACAAAACTAGCATCAAAATAGTATTTCAAGTATTTTTACTTCAGTCACTCTATCCTCCTCATACAATAAGTTTTTCAGAGTTTTTATAACAAAGGCTTATAATTGCCTTTCCTCATTCTATGCAACTAAAGCTAAAAATAAACCATCAAGTCCATTAACTATCAAACATCTAGGACTTAATGCTTTTAATTATCTTCTTCTTCAATAGTGCACCTGCCATCTGAATCATCAATTCTGTAACTACTTTCTTATCTTCAAATGTCAATTTCTCCATGCAACAACTGTTATTTGACATCTAGCATCTAGATCATTCGATTTTGGAACAACTTCATCATTTGCTGGAAAAATATAAATGAGGAGAACATCATCAAAATTGAGGATCCATTTAATTATGACACCTGAAACATTTGCTGGCTTAAAGGGACTGGCCAATTTGTGGCTGGTTCGAAATTCCAGTCTCTAATGAATAGCCACGTCTTCCAACTGAAATCCAGGATATTAGACACGTCCTAAAACTATGCAGGATAGCAATGACATGCCCACCTGTTTCAAATAAACAAAAGCATCTTATTAAAAACTGTTTATAACAGGAGAAATAAAAGAAACTATAATTTAAATGTCTACCTGTAAAATCTGTGATTTTACAGGCATGCACAAAAAGCTGTCATTACCTGTAAATCATGTAACCGAAAATGGAAATAATCATTAAGCTCTCTTTTGCAAATCAACCACTTCGCCGATCAGGGTTGGAAAAAATATGACCTAAAATATGGGCGGGAAAGCTCCCAATTGGAAGTCAGAAAAACATAGACATCGGCAGATGAGTGCTTTGCACAGCCGCAATGACGGAAGATAAAAGACTACGGTCATGCGACTAAAAGACTAGCCCGCATCGGTGGGTGGCGCGCTTTACGTTTTGGGTGATTAGTTGCTTTGGGAGCCGCAACGGCAGAACGTAAAGGACTTTGGGAGCCACAACGACGGAACGTAAAGGACATCATGCCTCGCCATGTAAGGTCTGAATCGGAAAGGTAGTTCTTTTTGCGGATGCAACGGTAGAAGATAAAACCCAAGGATCAACGAAACAACAAAGCGGAATGTAAAGGTCAATACAATAATCGGGGGTTTTCGTAGTTTGCCGTCCGCAACTGCGGAGAAAGTAGTAACAAAACGTTCCGATGTGAAAGTCAAAAGTTAGCTGATTGAGACAAATGCGTCGGAAAAATTTAGTTGTTTTAATCGCCGATGAGTTTATGATCCGTGGAACTTGCAGTGGGATCGCTATCCGCCATTGCGGATGGTTAGTAGACTGTCCTTCCGATGATCAAGGCATCTGACCGTTAATGAACGACGGAGGGAATTAGACGTTCTAGCCGCCGAAATGTCAGAAATTTTGATAAAACTATACATATGAAAATTTCAAATGATAATCATCTATTTGCTTTTTGCTAACTATATATATACAATTTCATAAAATAATGATAAGATATTAAGTTACAAATGGGATATGAACTTTTAGTTTTAATAAGAGTTTTACTTTAACAATTCATCTTTAGTTCTAGGATTTTTAGAACTTGAAATATCTTATCAATAACCAGCTTCAAACAAATCCAAAATGTGTTTTTGTTGAACCCCAATTAGCATACTATCTCTTTAAATTTCTTAAATAATATATATAACCAAATAGATTAATTAATGATGAATTGATTATATAAAAATTTATGGAACTGACAGCTGCTAATTATCAAAAAATGGTTTCATCAGTTTCTAATATGTCACTTGACTCTTCTACAAATGAGATTACTTTCAGAATCGAAGATTCTGAAGGCACTCTTTATAATTTTTAATAGGTAAATCATAAAAGAGAGCTGATCCCCCTTCATCCAAATGGAAAAATGAAGGGGTTGTTGCTAACTGCCAACAAATGGCGACGACCTGGGTGAACCAGTTATCTCTGCTCATACAACTTACAATGATATAAACAAAATCTTAAAACTTATTAAAAACAATAAAAAATTCTTTATAAAAACCATTATTTTATTCATATTCATAAGTATAACTCAGAAATATTCTATCTTTTGAAACATAAATCTAGTTAGGGTTAAACTTAAAAATATCTTGATCGAAACAAAGTACTTCATAGTAATAATAACCTGCACCATCAGCATCTACTTTTCTGAAAACTTTCCAGAATCTGTTCCATAAACATAATAATTTTCTTTTTGTTTGCTTTTCTTTTCTTTAAACAATAATTCGGACTGAAGACTACTATCTAGGTATGGTGTCCTAATGTGATAGTATCATTCACAAGAGTTGTCTGAAATAAGCAAGCCGACTCGTGATGAGACCTCTTGTCTTTTAATTTTTAAATCAAAAGCCATCATCCTGGTGATCAGAAATGAAGTTATTCCAGACAACACTGATGATCATGATTAGGCCGGCTCGTGATGAGACCTCCTATTCTTCAGTCACAATTTATATTTTCTTTATTCGTTTTTATCTTTTAAATTTTATAAAATGAGAGATCATTACCCAGCATGGTGACCAAATGGTAATGTCAGTCATTAATATCACCAAAAAATGAATCAGCTGGCTCATGATGAGACCCCTTATCTTTTGGTTTTTAAACCAAAATCCATTACTAGTTTCCTAATAATGTCATACTAGTGATAATTGTGATTCTGATCAGATTGACTTATTACTAAGACCTTTCGTCTCTCACTTTAGCATTTTATTGACTGGAACAAATTCTAATTTTTTTTCAGATTGTAAACACTTTTGAAGACTGATGGTAGAGATTTGTAAGGGTTTTTCAAAAGTAGAAGCTTCGAAAAAGACATTAATAAGCTATCTCCATTTTATATAAAGAAAATAAAAAGGTGAGGAATAATCTGAGTAACACTTAGAAATAGAATAATGATAGGTCTTTTATAGATTTAAGAAATCTTGATTATTCTAAACAAATTTTTAAAAGATTTCAGTCTAGTGTCATAATTTTTAGTTAATGAGCAAACTGATTGTTTTTAATCAGAAGATTTATTTATTTACATTTATTTCTTCAGCTGTTAACTAAAGATTACTGACTGATTATGTACAAAAATTTGACAGTCTAAATTATTTGAATAACAGAATTAAAACTAGCTGAAAATAACAGAATGATGTTTGAAAGTTACAAAAGTTTTATAAATTTCTCATCATCCTTAATTCTCTGTACTATAACCCAAAAAATATAAATTTATTTACAAACAGAAAGCAAATTATATACATTTTATGACAAAAAATATTAACATAAATATTTTTTTAGAATCAATCCATTCACTGGGAATGTTTCGGACTGACCTTCAAGTGTTTGCAATCGAAAGGCACTTGGACCTATTTTCTTAGAAATAACAAAGGGACCTAACCAAAGCTTCTGAAACTTAGTGTGATCACCTTTGTCCTCATGAACTTTATCCCACTTTAAAACTAAGTCTCCCTCCTGAAATTCTCGATTGGAACTAAATGATTGGTCAAACCAAGACTTCATAATTTGTTGATGTTTTGTAAAGTGCTGTTTTGACTTTTCTCTTTCTTCCTCAAGCTTTATCAAAGTGTTAATTCTCTTTTCCATTGCTGGACACTCTTCATCTTGGACAGATTGAGCTAACTGTAATGAAGGTAAAAATAAATTCGGTGGTAAAATAGCTTCAGTTCCATATACTAAGAAAAATGGTGAGTTACCTATTGAAGCCTTAGGAGTCACTCTGTCTGCCCAAAGGGCATTAACTAATTCTGTATGCCAATCTCGATGGTGAACTGAAATAGTTCTTTTGAGAATTTTCAATAAATTTTTGTTTGTTGATTCAGCTAGACCATTTCCATGAGGATGGTAGTTAGTTGAATATCTGATTCTTATTCCCTTCTCTAAAGCAAATTGGGCTAACTCAACTGATGAAAAATATGAAGCATTATAAAAAACGAGGGAATCTGGAATACCAAATCTTGTTATGATAAAGAATTCTAAAAATAATATAACCTAATTGGTATTTACAACCCTTAATGGTGCAGCTTCTGCCCAACGAGTAAAATAATCAGTTGCAGTTATTATATATTTGTGTTGCTTAGAGGAGGGAGGATTTATTGGCCCTACTATATCAATACCCCATTGCTGAAAAGGTCTTTCAACTGATACAAGTTGTAAAGCAAAAGCATGTTTCTTAACCCTTCCCATAGCAAGTTGACATTCTTGGCATTTTCTAACAAAAGTATAGGAATATTGAAACAAGGTAGGCCAATAATAACCAGCCCTAAGAATTTTATGCACAGTAGTTTCTCCACCAAAATGACCTCTTGCTGGTCCAGAATGTAACTCTTTCAGAATTACTTCTATTTCATCTTTGTCTAAACATCGAAGAAATACTCCGTCTGAATTTCTCCGAAAGAGAACATTATCAATTAATAAATAAGGAGCAGATTTTAATCTAAGTGCTCTTTTCTTCCTCGGTTCTAGATAATCAAGAGCAGTTCCTGTTTCCAAAAGTATTCTTATGTCTACATACCAGGAATCTTGTGGTGGAGGATAAAAATAAATTTCTCTGGTAAGTAAAACCTCATCAATAACAGTTTCAGTTTTATCATTAGGTAAATGAGCAGCTTCAGCAGCTAATTTACATAATCCTTGACCTTTGACTATCGTTGAGGGTTTAATTTCTAAGTCATACTCTTGAAGGGCTGTTATCCAAGGTGCTCTTTTCTCACCTAAGTCCTTTTGTACTAACAAGTTTCTGACTGAGGAATAAGGGACGATTATTTTCGTTTTAGATTTCAATAAATAAGGACGAAAATGTTTAACAGCTTTAAAAATAGCAAAAGCTTGTTTATCAACTTCATGATAATTAAGTTCAACACCTTTGAAATTTGAACTCATGAAGGAGATTGGTACTTCATTATTTTGCTGATTTAATTGGGTTAAAACTGCTGCATATGAAATATCAGAAGCAAAAGTATACAATATGAAATCTTTGTTAAAATCTGGGCTTAGAGGGCTAGGAGCTTCTGAAATGGCTTCTAAAATTTTCTGAAATGACTCTTTTTCAGTTTGTCCCCAATTAAAAGTAGCATCTTTCTTAATCATTTTTTGCAATGTACGAATGATTTCGGAGAAACTGGGAATGGATCTCCTAACAAAATTTATCTTACTGAGAAATGATTGCATTGCTTTCTTGCTAGAAGGATAAGTTATCTTTGAAATGGCTTGGGTTCTTTAAGGATCAATCACGATTCCATGCTTTGAAACCACACAACCTAATAGAATACCTTCTGAAACAACAAATATTGTTTTTTTAGGATTTAAGGATATTCCAAATTTTCTACATCGTTCAAATACCTTTCTAAGATGATTAAAATGATCAGGTCGATGTGTAGAATATACAGTAACGTCGTCCAAATAGACAAGGACTGAATGGTTAATTAAGCCTCTAAAAGCAATATCCATTGCTCTTTGAAAGGTTGCCCCAACATTGGTTAACCCAAAGGGCATCTTGCGGTAAGCATACGTTCCCCATGGAGTTCTAAAAGCAGTTTTCAATTGATCATCCGGAGAGACTAATATTTGGTTGTACCTTGAGAAACCATCAAGGAGTGATAATATCTCAGATCCAAACACCTTTTGAAGAATTTGTTCCATGGGAGGAATTGGGTAATTATCCTTTTCAATAGACTTATTCAGATTTCTAAAATCTACACATAATTTAATATCCTCGTTTTTCTTCCTAACTGGAACTAAGTTTGCTACCCACTAAGTGTGCCTAATGGGAAAAATAATCTTGGCAGCTAACAATTTATTTAGGTCCTTATTGATTGTCGGTTCTAGTGATGGGTGATATTTCCTTAGCTTTTGTTGAAAAGGTTTTGACTCTTGTTTAATTGGAATTATGTGTTGCATGACTTGTGTGTTGAAGGTTTTCAGGTCATCATATGTCCATGCAAAGACATCTTTAAATTCTTTAAACAATTTTATAAATGCTGTTTTTTCTATAGGATTGCAATCCACTCCTAGATTTATAGTTTGGGGATTTAGTTCTGTTCCTAGATTGATGGTTTCATAACTCATTTGAGAGCTATTAGTTTTACAATTAGGGACAGATCTAAATTTATCTTGAAGATCAAAGAACTTTTCTAATCTTAATACTGAATTAGGAATTGGTTTTACCTTTTTGAAAGCTTTGTCAACTGAACAAAAATCATTTATTACCAAAAAATCCCGCAGATTTTCGTCATGAGTTACTTCGTCTATGGCTGAATCTTTAAAGGTATCCTTGTTCATCAGAAAATTCAGCACCTGCACATCATTATCGAATACACGCCAGTTAAAAATATTATCTGGTATAGAAGGCCTAAAAATCAACTCAACTGAAAAGAAATTTGGTGAAAGATTTTCTAACGGAATTAACTTTGATGCTACATTTGCCAACAAATCTGCTTCTTGATTTTGACTTCTAGGAACAGAGATTATGTTAAATGCATCAAAATATGAGATAAGGTTCCATACCTCTCGTTGATAACTCTGTAAATGTTCAGATAGGCAGTGAATGGAGTTACGAATCTATCTGACGATAATCTCGGAGTCACCATATACAATTAACTCTTTAATGCCCAAATCAATTGCTTTTTTCAAACCTTGTATTAAAGCTTCATATTCCACAGTATTATTTGTACAATTAAATTCCATCCTACAAGCTATACATGTTTTATTTCCTTGAGGGTCTACCAACAAGCAACTAGCTCCTGCTCCTTCTTTGGATTTCGCACCATCAAAATATAAAGTCCAAATAGAACTATTCATAACCACTTTGCTTTCTATAATATTCACAATATTCAGATTATCTACATCATTAATGGTTTCCTTGAATGAAGAGTTAGGAAAAATAGATGTCACATTTCTAATTTCAGATTGCTGTTTATTTTCGGAAAAGGCAGAATTTTCAGCTTTAAAATTATCAAATCCTAATTCATACATGTAATTCCCCATAATGCAATCTGAAAATAAAACAGGTTCCCTAGGATCATGCAATTCTGTGACAGTATGTTTCATATATATTTCTTTATTTATTTTAATCTGATTTGAATTTCCGTTCTTAGGTAACCATAATGTTGACCAGTCCGTGGCAAAGAATCCATTCAATTGTTGAGACCAATCCCTACTTAAAAATAGTCCATATGCATCTGGAATATCTGCAACAACAATATCTATAATTTGATAAACCGAAGGGTTACAAGCAATCCTGACTAAGACATCTTTCATTTCCCCTACAACCTTTACATTTGTCCTGTCTAATTGAGTTATTTGAGAATTTGATGGAACATATTTCCCATTCAATTTCTTGCATACTGATAAAGGCATCACATTGGAGGATGCTCTGGAGTCTACCATGCAATTATGAACATTCCTATTGAAAATCTCAAAGGTAAGTAAGAATGAAGGTGTGGTTGATTTAGAATTCTTACCTATAAGCGAGGCTTTGTTAGCCATTGCTTTTCCTTTTTTAGTTGCTGTTGAATCATTATTAGAATTGTTTGCAACAACATTTTGTTTTGCATTAGGAATAATTGAACTCATGGCAGGATTTATAACATGGCTATTAGGCATTGGATAGATTTGAAGGAGGTCGTACATACTTATGTTTGCACGTGTCTTCTTTAAATCTTCAATTATATCATATTGTAAATCTAATTTTGGAGCATTTTGAGTAGGCTGAGTAATTTTGGTTGATTGAGTCTGCTTGCCGGATTGAGTTTGTTTATTAGGTTGTGAATTATTGTTGTCATTATTTGTAGTAGAACTTGACGAAGCTCCAGGAGTGTTTGTGAATGCTCTACTACGAGTATTATAGGCATGTTGTCATGTAGGCGGACTTTTACTCTCATATTCTTTCACAAGACTGTCCCAGAAATGACCGTTAACTTGTTGAGGTTCCTCTGATTCTTCATCATTTTCTGATTCCTCTTCTTTTTTGTTTTCAGTTATTTCTTGACTAGAAGGAGTTTCAGATAAAGATAAAACAACTCAAATTGTATTAAAAATCTCTTCATTTGTTGCTATGTCAGGTGGTGTATTTTTATTATTTGTATTCGGGTTTTGTCTAAACTGATTTCTGAAATATCCCCTAGAAGGAGAATCTTCAGAATTGGTTTTCTTTAACCCTACAACCTCATTGGTTAATGTTCGAATAGCATTTTGCAGCTTTTCTATGTCAAATGCTTTGTCTTTTTCTGAATTGAGTTTTTCAGTCTTCCTACGGGGAAAAGTGTCAGATTTCCCACTCCTATCTGGTTCATAGGACATAGAATCTTTCTCAACTTTAATGGCTTCCTCAAAAGTTTCTACTAATGTTGTTTTCCCAGCTCTCTTAACGAACATCCCAGAATATTTTGGTAAAGCTGACGTATAATTTTCAATAATTATATCCTTGGGTGGTTGAGAAGCAATTGGAATTTTGTTCTTTAATGTCAGAAACCTTTGATTCTTTCTTTAGGCTCCATTTTAATCCTAGATAACTCTAAGGCTAAAAGAGCAGGTGTTTTATCTTCCCCAAATTTATCTAAAAAGGCTTTATTAAATTCACCCCAGTTTGTGATTGATCCCTGTACTAACGAAAAATACCAAGTAGAAGCTCGTCCTTCGAAAGTTAAAGGAAACAATCGACAAACTACATCTTCATGCTGAACATTCAAGGTTTGAACAGCCAACATGAATTTGTTGACATGCACTTTTGCAGGTTCTTTGTCATCTGGATTAAACTTAGGGAGGATTTTATCTGAGTGTTTAGGCAAAGGATGTTGTACACCAGGGATAGCTACAGCAGCTGTTCTCAGCCAAGGGAGTTGTGGATTAGGTGGACTAGGTGGAGGATTGCCTCCTCCCCCTACAGGTATGTTTCCTGCCATTGGACTTCTTTCAGAACTTGACCAATGCCTCCACCACTTCAATCCTCCATACAAAGGAAATCTCACAAAGGCAAAGGAAATCTTGGGAAAGAGCACTAATGGCTGCTTCAAGGACAAAGGGATGCCGACTCAAGAATATAAGATTGGGGCAGGATTTCATTATAATGTCTTTGCTCTCCAAAGTTTTCCTCCTTCAATGCTTCATAGTAGCTCAATATATATCCCCTCAATGGAAAGTGAAGGGTCGAACCATTTCGCTTCCTGGCATATGGAAGGACAAGGATCAAGTATTTCATTACTCGACGGGGAAAACTCCATTTTTTAATTTTATTTTTTGAGCATAAATCACGATGTACATGGGTGATGGTGGTGCAAGATGCGTATACACGGGTTGTAGACTTGTGACCCACGTTTATATTCTTAAATGTTTTTAGGGATTCCACTGGAGCATAAGGGTAATGGTAAGCAAATGGGATAAAAGGAATCTGCATAGGGACATGGATAGGCCATCAAAGCATGATGTATAAGGTGTGGCAAATCATGCTATAAAAATGGAAGTTATATTAAACCTTGAATTATATTTGCACAATATCTTACTATTAAAGTAGTCAAGGATAGTTTGGAAGAGGTTTACCAAATCTAAAGGATCCAAAGAACTATTGCATGGAGTCCATGAAACTATGGAACATGATATTGAGGATATAATGCTCTTGCTTTTAGAATTGTAACATATTTCCAATAGTTATTCTATGCTTACCAAAAGGATTATTTCCTTGAAAGAATCCTTCAAAATTGAGCTCCAAAGGGACATCAATTTTAATGAAAGATTCATATAAATACAATTTCCAGAAAAACTTAGTGGCATGGACTCGATCATAATAGATAGAAGGAGAATGTTTGATAAAACAAGAGGCTAATGCATGTTAGAAGGGGGTGGGAGAGCAAGACACATGACTTGCAACAATTGATTACAACATGCGATGTATTGAAGCATATGAGGATCCAAGTATTCTTTAAAGCATTGATTCCATGAAAGTTCTAGAACACCCTTCCCTCATGCATTATGATAAAATCCTCGTGAAAGAGGAATTCAAGTTGAAATTGAATGCAGCCCAGAATGCCCCAAGAACATATATTTACAACCTCACTAGTTTTCCAAGGTTTGAAATAAGATATTGGCTCATCAACCTTGCCATAGACATTGTAGATCACAACTATGTCGATAAGGGACACCATGGCATCTTAGGTGCCATTGAAGATTAAATGTTTTCATTAAGGGTAAAGAAAGAAATTAATGTGGCCCCTCTTCATTATTAATCATGGAGTCAGTAAATCAAGCTTTAGTCCTAGTTTCCAAGACCGCATAAATACAAAACAATTGAGGTGGTTAGATTTTTTGGGTTCCCTTAGAAAATTGGATATATTATATAAGCACATTCCTTCAACAAAGGAAGGATTTACTTCAAATATATTTTTTCCCTACATTTTTTTTAGTAAGAACCACTTCTAACTTTCCTTTTTTTTGTTTCATCTGGATACATCTTTTCCATCTAGTTTACATAGTGAAAATCATGGATTGACACTTCTCTCACTCTACCTCCCATATTTCCTTTATATTTTAAGTCCACGAGAGCCCCATACCAACTCTCAATAGTTAATGCTTTTTATTCCATTTAAATATTAGTCGTAGATCCATGATTCCCAAGGGTATACCGAATAAAATCAGAAATAAGTGCTTTAGCTTCCTTGGACTGGAAATAGATATCATGAGGGCATACCCTTGGTTAGATGGTCAAGGATTACGACTCCTAAAGAGGCAGGTGGATGGGGATTGAGAAATATTCATCTCTTTAGTTTTTCATTGTCTGCTAAAAGTTTGTTGAGGTCAGTTTATAATCATGTTCTCTAAGGAGAAGTATTAAAAACTAAATATTTGAGAGGATCGACCAAGGAGGATTAGTTTAGATTAGAAAGAAAATATTACCAAGGACCATCCATTTTATGGAAATCCTTGGTTAATGACTTTCCCTTAGTGGGAAACTACACAAATTGGGAAGTTTTGAGATGCATCCATCATATGTGTATTGAGTTATGCTCTTGATGTTTACTTTCCAGCTATATGTGTGAATACTACTATGTGAAAGAATTTATTTTCCGTAATTAAATAGCAAGTTTGTGTTTAGTTGAGAATATAAGGACAATAATCACCTAGCTGTTATAGCCGATTTCACCACTCTAGGTGAATCACACTTTGTATGGCCTTCCCCTGTCCCGCTGCAGACTCTTTAGACCCCATGGACCATATTTTATCCTTTGATGTTTCCTTGATCATCCCTAAAACTATATAAAAGATGATATACGCGGTTTTTTCCCTGATAACCGCGTACATACGCGGGTTTGACTTCTATAACCGCGTACATCGGGATGTGTGCATAGTCCAAATCCTTTTGGAGTTTTCCTTGACATGGATCCGACTCATTTGACTCCTGGCCTTCCATATGCCTTGAGATCGCTCAGATTCGACCCTTAATTATCCCTTGTGAAGCTATATAAGGAACCCCTTGGTACATCAAAGGCATATAGAGATATTGAGAGCAAAGAAACTATAGTCCATTGTTGTCGGAATTTATACTTGAGTCTGCATCCCTTTGTCCCTTTTGAGCACTTTTGTGTTCTTCCCAAGCTTGCCTTTTGCTAGTGAGCTTTCTATTGAGAGATGGAGGATTGAGGTGGTGGAGGCCCAAGTGGGGGATTCAGTTTCTCCGGTTCGCAGACGTTCCGTCAGAGGTTGTATCTATCTTGTAATATTTGATTTATATTAATAAGAACTATCTTTTCCTATCCAAGGATGTGTATTTGATTGAATATTGTATCCATTGGAATATGTCAAATGCTTTTACATTATTGATTATATATACTAGAATAGATCTAACACCATGATATATAGTATGCTTGTATTGTTTACTTGTTGTTGAGGAAGTATTATATCAATTCAAGCTGAAGACTGGAAAGCTCAACGGGGATCTACTTCAATCGTCCGGAATAAGGTATGAGGTCTGATCCTTTAGTGTTATACATTTTATTTCTATTGCATATTGGGAAAGATTGATTTCTCGAGTCAAAGCTGTCTGTTGTGGTACCCCAAGCCATAGGAATTTCTCTCTGTAACACCAGGGTTTGGATTTTTTTAAAGAGGTTTAACCTTTGGTAGGGTCCACTATAAGTCCATGCACATCAATAATAAAACAAAGAGAGATTGATGTTTGAGAAGACATATGTGCATAAGGACAATTTTGTTGAAGTATGCAAAGAATATGGTTCAAGTGTTGGAGGCACCTTCCTATTTTTGGTACCCCAAGCCATAGGAATTTCTCTCCGTAACAGAATTGGCGACTCTGCTGGGGAGTTCCTTATTTTTTGGGGGCTTGCGAGCACAATGGGCTTGATATTATTGACTTGCTCTTGATTTCTTTCTGTTTCTGTGTCGCATTTTATAGTATGTTTGTCCATTGACACTCCCCTTTATTGGTTTGGCCTTGGCCTGCTTTTTACCACTGCCTTCTTTGTATACGCGGGTTTTTGGTGGAAATTCGTGTACATACGTGGATTTTTGGCCAACAGTCGCGTACATACGCAGCTGTTATTTATATAGTCGCGTACATCCTCCCTTTTGGTGAGTTTGATGTTGTGGGAAGTTGCTGGGTGGGTTGTGAGTGTGGTTGGGTCTTCCTTGGGTCTGATGTTGTCTGTTGGATGCTTCTTTTGTGACCAGAGACCGCTCTTTCATTGATTTTTCTTTGAAAGCAGTTTTAGTTATTTATCCTTTTTGTTTTTCCATTAGTGCATTACTCTTTTTTGTCTCAGTGTCTTGCTGGGCTTGTCTTTTATACTTGCTGCAGAGACTGAGAGTTTTAGATACCTTTTTTTGCATTTTTCATTCTTTTATATTGAAAAATAGAAAGTAGTTGCACTCTTAGTTGCATCTTAGATATGGATTTGAGGAGGTACTTGCATTGGATTGCTTGGATGAGAGTTGTATTTAGGTTTTCATATAGGAAGGATTGCATTGGAATTTGGAAAGGAATATATATTTATGCATCTCATGTAGTGGCATACCCTATTTTTCATTTGACAAAGATTGCACTTAGCATTGTTTGTTATGGTGTGCATATTTATTTCACTGCTGAGTCATAATGTCATTAGTTGCACGGCCATTTCCCTTTGAGTAATTACAGCCAACTAAAATCAACGCTAATTAAAATGAATTACACTCTTTTCTTTTATAGGGTGCACCAACAAGCTTAGGTTTTAGGATCTTGGAATAGTTCATTGTAAGTCAATTCTCCAAGATCACTAAACAACAACATCTAGGTGTCTGTCCAGGGAGTGTGTGAAATCCTTGGTATAACCATCGTTCTCAGGGTCCTCCTCTCAAATGGGAGTTAAGCACGAGGCAGTGTGAGCGGTTATTGATTGGGATGACCCCTAGTCATAACTGAGTAGCACCGACGATATTTCCAGGATTGTATTCGTATCTGGGGGCTCTTTCGAGAGTTTCGGGCTTTGCTACCCTGCCCATACGGTCAATCCTGCCTGCGATTGTTTGCCTGAGATTTGATTATATTGAGGTGACCTTAGTGACATTACCTAGGATATCGAGGGGGTACTTGTAGAGGTTATTCTGCAGGTGTCCCAGCCAGGTAGAGGTCGGACAGCACAGTCGCTTTATGCGTTGAAGCTGAGGGCCACTATAATTGGTTACGTACCTTTGCTTGTAGTGTATGGGAGTTTTGAGCCTCTCCTAGGTGAGACATACCTGCTGCATTCGGGAGCTCACATATCCTCCCCTTGGTTTGCTTGTATTTTGGCTGTAGATTTTCTTAGGAGTGTGCTCTTTGTGCACTAGTTGGCCTTTGGGATCATGGTTACTTGAGTATATTTATGCTCTCTTGAGTTTGGGTCCTTTTATTTTTTGGCATGCCTGGTATCCTATCACCCGTTCTTGGTCCTAGTATGGACCTTGGTGTCAGACTTGGGGGCATCACAGCCCCTTACCGTGCTCATAGATTTGGGAATGGTCATATTCCATCCTCTACTCCATTTGTGGAGGATTTTTTCCCTTCGCTCGGTCTTTACACCAGTGGTCACCCTCACTGGGGGTGGTAGTGGATGCGTGAACGTTGGGTCTACACCTTACTTTCCTTTTTATGTCTCATCATTCACCGCATTGTTTCCCTTGGGTGCTGTTGTCATGATCATTCCTCCCTATTTCCTATAGTTTGGATTCTTTACTGACTATTTTGGGTTGTTTTGCACTTATATGGTTGCCATGTAGGGTCCAATTTTTGTACACTCTCTCCGAGGTTTCGACCCGTTCATGCCTGTCACAGGTATTATGTTTGAACTGGCATATAGGTTAGGATATTACATCCGCTTGCACTTATGCATTGCCTTATGACCATTCCATCTTAACCTTAGGTACGAACCCATTCCATGGTATCACAGAACCTTCATGGTGCTGTTAGAAGTGGTACTATGTGAATGGTAGAGCTTTCCTATACATGGGTACCCTAGTTAGCGACTTATTTGCATTTGGTGCCCATGCCGATGTTTTCTCCTTTAGGGTGTGGGAGTCCGTTGTATAGTACTGCCATGACATTTCGCAAGAGCCTCATACTCCTCTTGATCTTATGCTGGGCTGTTTCCCTCCGGACTCCCCATATGTCAAGTTGTGAATGCATTATCATGAGCTTTTCCTACCTTATTGTGCTTTATGCCGGCTCTCTTGACATTGCGTTTCAGCCATATAGCCTGAGCTTGTCTCATGTCTAGCCATGCAAAGCCATTTTTATATCCTTTGTAGCTTGATTCCCTTTTACCGGGAGGGGATTTTCCCCCGAGTGTCGATATCCTACACATGTATCCTTGCATTGAGCATAGGTATGTTCCACTGCTTGGAACTAGTTTGTTTTCCCTTATGACACTTGTCTTCTCCTAGTTTGTAACTATAAAGCTAGTTTATTCTTTTTTCAAGCTTTTCAAATAACTGAAAAAGTCCAAAAAAATAAAAAAACTAAAAAGCCGGACAAGGAAAGATGTTATCTTTGGCAGTTGTCGAGTCGTGTCGCCTTTGAACAGAACACTGCATATCACATCCATTGGTTGGGTTATATTTTGACTTAGGAGCTGTACTCGTTATCTTAGTTTATCTCCACCGACTGGTTAAGCTTCCAGTCCCTATGGAGCCTTTGTTGATGCCTCTTGTGTCATAGAGATGTCCCAGTTTGTATATCGAGTCTATGCTGCCTTCATTCAGTCATCATACGCCGTTATGCTCTTGTTCGAAGGAAGTTGAAACCTATGTCGGCCATTCCTCAGTTATCTTGACTTTGCATGTCGGCCTTTCCCGGTACAGTTACTGGTTCATGCACCTTATGATTGAGTCCTTCCACATTAGACGGCTTTGCTGAGTACCTTGTGTTGGATGATGGGGGATGCCTTAATGCCCTCCTTCCAGCGGATTTCATCCCATCGACTTCAGATCATCTATTCTGGGATTGGAATATAGAGTCCTTTTGAGTGCCTTGAGACTTGCAGTCATCAGTGGCAGGTTCTCTCGCCATCGACAGTTTCTTGGGAATACATCAATGTCCCCTGATCGATGGATTCTCTCAAGTGTTCGACCTCAACACATCTATTCACACTTGTTAGTTTGCACTCTAGTACCTTGATTCCCATTATCATTATCGGTGGGTAATCTCGCGTCTTTTAACGGTATACATCAATGACCGGTAATCAGACGATGGACTACTATGTTCGACCTCGACACCTCTATTCGGATAGTAGGACATGTACTCGTAGCGGTTTGTGTAGAAGACCTTCCAGACTGGTGGCATCTCTTATATGCTACCTCCTTGATCGTTCCAGTATTCATGAGATTTCAGCTCTCGTGACTTGATTCCAGTGTATGTCAGACATTTCCAGCCACTATGGAGATCTTGATCTATTGTATATCTTCATCATGGAGATTCTGATCTATGTATATTGTACGTGGTGATGACCACATATGTGATATCATGTATTATGCCTATTCATGGCCATTGTACTCTTATGTATCCGGGACTGCTATATGTACTTGCAGTTGTATGCAGATTTGTATCATTGTACTATGCTGATTGGGTGGCTGGTCTTCCATTTGGGATCCTTCATCATTCCACTTCTGGGATGGACTTATAATGTATTTCGGCCATCATATGACCCCTCTGAAATCACACATTAGGGGGCATCTGTTATAGCAGATTTCACCACTCTAGGTGAATCATACTTTGTATGGCCTTCCCCTGTCCCGCTGTAGACTCTTTAGACCCCATGGACCATATTTTATCCTTTGATGTTTCCTTGATCATCCCTAAAACTATATAAAAGATGATATACACGGTTTTTTCCCCGATAACCGCGTACATACGCGGGTTTGACTCCTATAACCACGTACATCGGGATGTGTGCATAGTCCAAATCCTTTTGGAGTTTTCCTTGACATGGATCTGACTCATTCAACTCCTGGCCTTCCATATGCCTTGAGATCACTCGGATTCGACCCTTGATTATCCCTTATGAAGCTATATAAGGAACCCCTTGGTACATCAAAGGCATATAGAGATATTGAGAGCAAAGAAACTATAGTCCATTGATGCCGGAATTTATACTTGAGTCTACATCCCTTTGTCCCTTTGGAGCACTTTTGTGTTCTTCCCAAGCTTGCCTTTTGCTATTGAGCTTGCTATCGAGAGATGGAGGATTGAGGTGGTGGAGGCCCAAGTGGGGGATTCAGTTTCTCCGGTTCGCAGACGTGCCGTCAGAGGTTGTATCTATCTTGTAATCTTTGATTTATATTAATAAGAACTATCTTTTCCTGTCCAAGGATGTGTATTTGATTGAATATTGTATCCATTGGAATATGTCAAATGCTTTTACATTATTGATTATATATACTAGAATAGATCTAACACCATGATATATAGTATGCTTGTATTGTTTACTTGTTGTTGAGGAAGTATTATATCAATTCAAGCTGAAGACTGGAAAGCTCAACGGGGATCTACTTCAATCGTCCGGAATAAGGTATGAGGTCTGATCCTTTAGTGTTATACATTTTATTTCTATTGCATATTGGGAAAGATTGATTTCTGGAGTCAAAGCTGTTTGTTGTGGTACCCCAAGCCATAGGAATTTCTCTCTGTAACACCAGGGTTTGGATTTTTTTAAAGAGGTTCAACCTTTGGTAGGGTCCACTATAAGTCCATGCACATCAATAATGAAACAAAGAGAGATTGATGTTTGAGAAGACATATGTGCATAAGGACAATTTTGTTGAAGTATGCAAAGAATATGGTTCAAGTGTTGGAGGCACCTTCCTATTTTTGGAGAAAAAAATAATATCATCTAAATAGATTATAACAAAATAATCAAGGCAATATCCAAAAATACAATTCATTAATCTCATAAATGTAGCTATGGCTTTGTGAGCCCAAAAGGTATCATAAGCCATTGAAAAAGATTCATTTTGGTTTTAAAAGTTATTTTCCTTGTATCTTTCACTCGAACCCTAACTTGATGATATCCACTTTTAAGATCAATTTTTGTGAAGAATTGGGCACCCTAAAGTTGATCAAGCAAATAATCAATGTGAGGAAGTGGAAAATTTAACAAGAGGTTCAATATTGGTAGGGTCCACTCTAAATCCATTTGCATCAATGATAAAACAAAGATAAGAGATTGATGTTTGAGAAGACATATTGGCATAGAGACAATTTTGTTGAAGTATGCAAAGAATATATTGTTGGACACACTGAACACACTAAGAGGGGGGGTGAATCAGTGTGTGTACCTTTTATTACTTTTCAAAAATTGATTATAAGCAAATTGCAAAGTACAACATTCATTAATACATTATTATCCTTTAAATTTTATAATCATATCATCATCACATAAGAAGTATACACGGCACACAAAATGTTTACGTGGAAACCCAAGTATTGGGGGAAAAAACACAGAAGCATTTTTAATAAGATTTGTTCCTACAACAACTGGAAATAAAATGCTTACACAAATAATCCAGTTACAACTAGATGGAGGCTCCAACACCCTAGTTTATAGGCTACAACCTGAAGGAAGCTCTAACTCCCTAGTTTACAGGCTACAACATGAAGGAAGCTCCGACTCTCTAGTTTTTCAGCTTCAATTGGAAGGAGGCTACAACCTCCTTTGATTGCCTTGTCCTTCCACCATGATATGAAGAAGGAAAATGAAACCATTGAATACCAATCGCAATGATCCCATGAACCTTTTAACCATCAATTGTGCAACCACTACTCAACACCAGTACCACACTGCTCAATACCTATACAATACTACTCATCCTGTACAACATTGATCGATACCTGTACCACAATGCTCAATACATGAACCACACTGCTCGATATCTGAACAACTTGTACCACATTTTTCAACTTGTCAACCAATTGTTATCCAACTTAGACTCTGATTCAAAGCATATGCTCATGTAACCTACTCAACTGATTCTGTCACAATACCATTGTCAATGTCACAATGCCACAATCACTGTCACACTGCTTCAATATCTGTCATGCTATATAAACCTGTACATGCCTCAAATGTATACCCAAAAAAATAATCCATCGATTTCATTTGGATCCTCAACTTTTACATCATAGAAATTTTCAAAACATGGAACATTCCAAGAGATGAGCCATATGCCAAAACACATGGACTATGCCAAGATAATCACTATGATTTATTCCAAGACCATCATACAATGCATCCAGATAATCACCATGATCTATACAAACACCAAGATCTATGCAAACATCATCATAAAATGTGCCAATATAACTACCAACATCTATTCCAATATCACATCAATTATGTCAATATATAAGCACAAGAACATGTACAAATTTCAAACCTTTTCAAAACAACAAGATGGACCCTAGTCCATGATAGGCATGACCATCTCAAGAGAGACCCATGTACACAAACCATACCATATCTATACCAATATAACCATCATCATATCCCCCATAACATATATAATGACTTCAAGAGGTATACCAAGAGAGAGGCTCACATACCAAGATCAAAGATGAGATTTATCCATGAAAGACATGTGTCATCACAAGAGAAACCCACAAGCATGAACCATACCTTTTCAAATATCACAAGATGAAAAAAAAATATAGAAACCAAAATAATATTTAGATAGATTCATCACATATCCCTTGCAACCAAATTTCTAACGAGCCAAGAAATTTGTAATTCCGATACCGTATGAGAAAGTTATGCCATTTTTTGTGACTCTCCTCAATCCTCAAAGATGCCCTTAAATTGTTCCTCCAAAAATTTTCACACTTTTTATCCAAATATGCGTAGTATAAAGAGAGACTTGATTGATGATAAAATTAAATGTTTGGCCTTCTATTTATACACTTCATCATGATCTAGTAGTTTCTTTCAATGTCTCCTTAAACTCATCCTTAATTTGTGGATCTCCATATTTTAAGGGGGTCTCAAGGGTTAGTACCCCACCTCAAGAGTCCATAGTGACACTTCATGCCAAAACTTAAATATTACTCCATATATTCTCCAAAGGGGTCCCTAGGGATTAACCACATCATCATACTTGCCATTATTTCTTGCGGGGATCCTTGTCACTTCAAGTAGTCTAATGGGACAAAGTACCACAACTTTTGGGGTCATGTGGACCAAACATTATTATTTTAGAGGTATTTCAATATTCACACCAACTTGCTTCGGACCAACTTTGGGGACACTTTAGGGCCTTCTCCACCATGGGTCATGTAATCCCAAACTCATGGGAAAGTGGACCAAACACCATTGTTTATGGGTTTCTTCACCTTTTATTTCAACAATTCTTAGGGGAAACCTTAGATAATTCTTTAGGTTTTTGATACATATGTGTACATCACAAAGTGTCTTCCCATAAGGGCCATGAGTAACCACTATGCCATAAAGGGATCGCTTTAGAGTTATACACACTTTTGACAATGATTCTTCTTCAAGGTATTCCTTAGGATCATTAGGGTATTCTCTAGGGGATTCGAGGCTTCATCAAACATTGTGCACCTAGCATGTTCAAGGTCTTCTTTGACTATCTCATCAAGTAAGGGTTATCACACCAAGGGTCTCAAGGACTATCATGCCACTATTACAAAGGGTAACACGATACAAATGGCCCCAAGGGAAGGGGTTCAATACTTCTCAAGAGCACTAAAGACCTATAATAGAGGGGTTCCAATATATCAACACCAACTAGCAAGGAGACAACATCAAAACCAATAATAAGAGGGATGTCAACACCAACAAGGGTCAAGTGGGTCAACAAATGACTCAAAGGGGACCAAGGAACAATCAAGGGGCACACAACTAGGACAAGGGGATACAAGGGATTTTAACAAAGTATCAAGGGATCCAAGGGCTTCAAACTTGGGATTCAACAATTCAAAATGACTCCTTAGACACAGACAAAGACACAACCAACACAAACCAAAAAATGACCCTCAAGGGCTCCACAAGAGGCACCAATACAACCACAAATATCTTCACCCTTTTGACCCACATCCGAATTATCACCTTGACACCACATATCTCTTCACCCTTTTGACATCAATGACACCCTGTTTCACATCAATGACAACTTCTTCCAACATATATTTCAATTGTTGGAGGTGCCTTCCAAGTTTTTAATAAAACAAGAATATCATCTAAATAAATGGTAACAAATTAATTAAGGCCATCTCTAAAAACATCATTCATTAATCTCATAAATGTAGCTCAGAATTGGTGAGGCCAAAAGGCATCATAATCCATTAAAAAAGATCCATTTTGATTTTAAAAGTTGTTTCCCTTGTATTTTGCTTGAACGCTAACTTGATGATTTCCACTTTTAATGTAAATTTTAGTGAAGAATCAGGCACCTTGAAGTTGATCAAGCAAATTATCAATGAGATGAAGTGGAAATTTTAATGAGAGGTTCAAACTTAGTAGGTTCCAATATAATCCCATGTGCACCAATGATAAAGCAAAGATAAGAGATTGACTTTTGAGAAGACATAATAATATAGAGATGATTTTGTTGAAGTATGTAAAGAATATGTTTCAAGTGTTGGAGCTTCCTTCCAAGTTTTGGAGAAAACAAGAAGAACATCTAATAGATGCTAACAAATTAACCAAGGCATTCTCTAAAAGCATCATTCATTAATCTTATAAATGTAGTTGTGGCATTGGTGAACCCAAAAGGCATTGTAAGCCATTGAAAAAGACCCATTTTGGTTTTAAAACTTGTTTCCCTTGTATCCCACTTGAACCCCTTGATGATATCCACTTTTAAAATCAATTTTAGTGAAGAATTGAGCACCCTAAAGTTTATTAAGCAAATAATTTTTGTGAGGAAGTTGATATTGATTCATAATGGTGATTTTATTTAATGCCTGAAATCAACACAAAAATACCAAGTCCCATCTTTCTTAAGTACAAGCAAGATCGATGATGCCTAAGGATAAATACTTGGATTTATGAAATCTTTATACAATAAATCATGAATTTTCATGTTAATTTCATCACTTTGAATAATTAAATTATGATATAATGGCGCATTAGAAAGAGAGACCCTAGGAAGAAGACCAATTGTATGATTGATTGCTTTATGTAGACCAAGTGTTGTAGGTTGATATAACACGATTGAATAAAATTGTAAAATTTGTTTAAGATCTTCATGTGGTGTATAAATTGTGATATTTGCTTGATTTTCATGAGATTGAGGCCTTAAAAATATGAATTTCAGTGTTATTGCTTGATTAACTATTTTACATGCCTGCTTGCAAGTGAGTACCAAAATAATTATTTTTTTGTGATTTTGATTATGTATTTTTTAGTATCTTTTGTAGTGTATAGATATTGCTATATGCATCATAGTAAGCTTTCTTATCATACTAATAAATCTTACCAAGCAATAAACCACATGAATCCATATTGGTCACATCACATGTGACCTTATACACAAATTAGGACCAAAAGTAAATATTATAGTGCATGTGTGTGTGATGTGTAGATGAACCATCATCCTTCCATCCAAGTGCATATAGGTGAGGATGAGGGTCCATTGGCAAGTGAAACATGTTAACAATTAAGTTTTTATGTGATCTATTGCCATTGTACAATATACTAAAAAATTATGTGTAAGGTGGGCACGAGTGACGACCAATCAATCACACTCTCCTTGAGTAGGATGATGGTGTACCAAAATAACCTTATTGAGTTGACCTTTTAACTCCTCCTAAGTCCTATCATCACTATAGGTCTCGATAGGAACATTAATAGCTCCCTATTCATGAGATGGTAGAGAAAATATTCCTTTTCCAATTTAAAACATTTGGAATTATCATATCCTCTTTTCTTACAGTATCGATAGAAATTGTTATTTTTCTTAGCATCAAAAGAAGAAGAACAATTATTATTTGTTGTGGCAAGAGGTGCAGACTTTATGGGTGTTGTTTTGTGCTTGCTTATGGAGGATAAATGTTGTCGAGTTCTACACATATTAGAAAGCTTCTCTTCTCCAAACTATGCTTGATTGTATGCAACATCAAGAGTGGGGATGTCCATTTACTTTAGCTTGCAATACAAATGCTCTTGTAATCCAATTTTAAACTCGAAGACAAGTTTATCTACTAGATCAATAATGCTTAGAAGAATTTGTAGCCAATTAAATTGGTGGATTTACTCTTGCATAAGCATGTTGAACCCTTGAAAGAGGTGAAGCCACTTTACATTCATACCCTATTTGTAGTTGGAAGGATAGAATGCGAGACTAAGGGTTTCAACAAGTCCAGTCCAAGTGGTGATTGGATATTGATTTTTTCACACATTGTACAATCAATAATTTGGCAAGCCCTGTAAGCTTCAACTTAGCAAAGGGCAGGTCCTTCTCACCTTTAGGAACTAGATTATAGTCAAACCATGTCTTTAGGTCGAGGATCCAATTAGCGATCACTTTTAGATCTTGAAGCTCACTTTTGGTACATTAATGAGATGACTTGTTGATGGAAATATGGTTAACCTTATTGAGTAATTCTAATTCTTTGACTCTTAAATTTATAATTCTATGTTTCTTAGCCTTTGTGTTTATTTATCTAATTTGTATTTACAATTTTTTTCTCATTTGAGTGGACATTCTTTTACAAAAGGAAAAATGGACTTTGTAGTGAGTTTTTCCATAAAAAATATTGCCAAAATTTCCATGCAATGGCAAGCATGATCTTTCAACATTATAATTGAGGAGGAATCTTGTATTCTATGTGAATTTTTAAAATTTAATCAACGTGAGTAAATGCACTATGGACTTGTGCATACAAAGTCTTTCTTTTAATGGTCAAGTTGCTCTTTTATCTGCCTCGAAATTAGGGTTAATCCTTTGCTTTGCATTACATTCACTAATTCATATGATTATGAAATGCTCTTTGTTACCACATCAAAAAATGAAGTGAATGTTCAATTCAAAATTTGGAATGAAAGTGCAAATTTAAAATCCACTTGCCATCTTCTTTCAATTGTAGAATTGGTTTGTGAATCTAGTCTTTATTTTATCTGCCATAGTTTTATCAAGCATTGTAGGGTAGTATTTATAACTTATTTCCACAAAATAAGCTCTTCTTCCTTCATCCATAATCATTTTTGTTTTCTTCATGAAACTCCTATTGTGAGGAAACCCTATGATCTTCTCCTTATTTTGAGGATGGTACTCAGCCTAAACTAAATTTAGGACTAAAAGATATATAAATGAATCTCTCATAAAATGCACCACATGTTATTAATGATAATTGAACCTTGATGGAGATGATCAATCTTTCTTCTGACTACCTAAGCTAGTCCCATTTGACCATCATGAACAATAATTTATCATTCTTGTCATCCTTTTCAAAACCAACATTATGTAAAACGCAGTCTGTTGACCATCATGAACAATAATTTATCTTTCTTGTCATCCTTTTCAAAACCAACATTATGTAAAACGCAGTCTGTTTACATGCATAAGAAAGAAAAAAAATAGAAGCCAAATGTGTAGATTCAAACAATAAAAAAGAAGCTGGCAAATTAACCAATTATACAAGGATGTGATGTCTGGAAATGTGTGTTTGTGCTTGAGCATGAGAGCTGGAAATATATGCAAACAAGCTCACAAAAGTGAGCTGAAGATGCATGCATGTTTGTGAAAAGCAACCTATTCTATTCTTCTGTATAGGGCCAAAAACCCTACTTAGCTCTGTTTTAGGCGAGCTAGAAATACATAATTGTAATGAGCTCAAAAAAGAAAATGTGAGTTTGATTTCCAACTGTATTCAAATAAAAAAACCAAAGGGAGCACTGGAATTTACCATTTAATGAAAGAGTAATCTTAGAAAAAAGAGTGTTGAAAATGCAATTTGAATGTATGAATGAGAAGGAAAATTTGGTTTTGGTTATAAGGATGGGAAAGTATTACTGCATGCTAACTAGAATTTCCAACCTATGGGTTGAACTTTTCATTTCCAGCCAATCGAATGAAAGACGGAAAATTTACCCTCAACCAAGCATGAAATTTCATCGACAAACTTGTAGGAGATGGTTGAAAATTGCTCTTTTCAAGCAAACCAAAGAAGAGTTGGAAATGCATGACAAAAGGCCTGAAAATTCAGTTCCCAAGCATGCTTGAATTGAGCTGAAGGTTGACATTTCCAAACAAGACAAAAAATCAGCATGCTCAAGCTCAAAAAGAGTGTTGGAAAATGCACATTTTTACACACTAAATTCACCGAACAGCTAGCTTTAGGGAAGCAAGTACACAAGCTCAAAACTTGTGCTTCTTCTCTTTTATAAAAAGAATAAAGAACAAATACAGAATCAACAAAAATAATAAAGAAGAAATACAAAATTTATTCCTTAATATTTTCCCTATAAATTGTTAGAGTCATTATAGCATTCCAGGATGTTAAAGTTCCTATATCATACTTTTAGGAGTGCTCTTCAGATTTGGATTTAGTTTCTCCATCTACCAAGCTTTTCAAACCTGTTGGAGACACCCCCAAGTTTTTTATTTGTTTATTATACCTACAAGATTAAAGGTTGACACTCGACATCAACATAGCACCATCACGTCTAGTTCGAAGTGCTTATTGTGTGCATATCTTGTTTCACCATTTTCACTTTTGATTGAGCCCTTCATCAGTCAATCGAAGTCTCATCTCGAAAGGGGCTTTGTGTCATGTTAGTTAAAATGTGTCAAATTCGGGCCATTATTTTAATTGCTAGATGCCTTCCTCTGTCATTACTGTCATCACACCTACCTTGGAAAATTAAAAATCCACCTATAGGTGTCTCCTTGCAAAAAAAATGCCAATGTCCACCATTTATATAAATGAAACATTAAACGAATCTTTTAAATTATTATTCATTTTCATGATGCCTTATATTTTGTTAAAAAAAAAGTAGAGAACGTAATAAATTGCTTCCGTTAGATCTCTCTACCCTTTGATTACAATGCAAATTTAAAAACCTATCCCAATGGTACCATGACCCCATGATTATTTTTAAAATCCCAAAACCTTTAAACCCCTTCCGCTAGGCCTTTTCCCCTCATGTTTTAACATCCCTCTTTTTCCTAAAATCTCAAGGAGTAAAGCAAGAAATATAATAGAAAAAACATGATAATGCTCTCATTGACCTTTTAGAAATGGGGTCAATTCAAAACTAAAAGGGTCACCTTCGCATATCTCATGGATTTGGAAAATTGGAACTAGAGTGAATGAAAACAGTTGTGTGGAAGATGGGAGAATATCCATGGAGATGATGACAAAGAAGAGGGATATGAGATACATTCGTGGACACATGGGCGCTCCCCTGGAGAATCCAGATGACCATTTGAAAGGAAATTGCAGGCATACCACTTGCCAAAGTGGCAGACATGAATAAGAACAAGCACAAGATATGATGTGTCATCCGATGGCACGCAAGTGAATGGAGGCATGTTTCATTAGTGGAAACAATGATGGCATGCATAGGATAATCTTGGTTTGCAAAAAACGCATCACTGTAGAGATGATCCCATGTCGTAAGCCATTAGGAGAGAATGTGGCAGAGAGGGGGGAGACTTGGAATGAACAATTACATAGAGGAAGAGGTATCCACGCAAGTATGCTGGACACAAGTAACTTGTTGGATAGGGTTTACAACCGAGTGGCATTAAACAAAAAAAAACTTTACATGAGCATGCACAATAATTATTGTTGGTTCTAAGAATAACAACAACATACACAAAAATCATAGAGGGGAACGACAAAGAAAGGGTAGAGAGTACTCAATGGAGCAACACACCTTCAATGGAAAGTGGTGAAGAGGGAGTCCACATAGGTGGTATGATGAGCAATACATCGAAGAATAATTGAAACAGCCACTAGTGCACAGAGAGAGGGAAGCCTCTCCGTAAAACATGAGGAGTGAGTACACGTTCGACATGGACGTAGGTGATGACCTGACTGGGGAATGAATGAAAAAAGTTTTAATTAAAGCATTAATTTTGAGGATGTTTCCAATGCGTAAAGTTGCAATTTTATTAAGCTGAAAAGTACTTCATCTATGGAAATATTGATTTTGTATTTGCTTTTAAAATTTTTAGAACTTAACCAAATTGCATATTTCTTTGTGCACATTAAAGAAACTAATTAAATTTACTTAGGCATTAGAAAATAATAAATTATTGTTTCATTTTCTACTAACGTCTAAAGCTTACTTTTTTTCAGAAGATTTATTGAATAATGCATTTTCATCTTTGTAATATTTTGTATTAATTTATTTCATCAATTAGTTAGTTTAATAGTTTTTCCTTCAGAAATTAATGCATTTTTAAGCAAGCTCGCTATCCTAGAATACCATTTTTTCACAATTTATCATCAATGGTTTTACGGATGTTCCAGTTGTTCCTATTGCGATTGGTTATGCTTTCCTAGTCGCCGAGAAACTTAAATTGTATTAATAGGTACTAGGAAAAACTTCTGAATCCAAATATTTGAAATACGGATGTATTGTCTCATTTTATTTCAAGATTTTTGATAAAGTTACGATCCTATAAACCCAACTATTGTCTGGAACAGATCAGTTATCACATACAAGAGGTAGTTGAAAAATCCATGAGTAGGGAACCCTCTTCAATGTCTTCCATTCATAGAAAATTTGAATAGCGGTAAAATGACACATTAGGCTCTTTGTGTTGCATATAGACAAACACCATCATGCAAATCATCCACATGTTGACATTAGTGCATCTAGAGATGCATTCTAGAGCCCAATAATGATGACATATGAAACACAGTGTAACCCTGACTTGGCATGGGTCGACCAAGAATCGAAGATAATGTAGTATGCAAGGTTGGCCTAGTAAAAATAATATCGATTCAATAAAATAAAGATACACAAAAGCATCCCGAGAATGGAAACTCAATAACACAAGACATCATTAAACAACCCTCTACAGGATTAGATTAAAATTCATATTTGTGTGGTTTGAATGCCATTTAGATCTTCAAGCAGATATTTCTAATGATGTTTGTAGTAAATGGAGAATGAAGATACAAACTGAGCAAAACAAACCATATAGGAAACAAATGAGTATTGCTCAGGAATTTACAGAATCATTCACAATAATTAAATTCGGTGTTACAATAGTTTACATAGGAAAATAATTTGAATCAATTAGGGATGGATTCAAATCTATCCACTGGATGTGACTGTATCTAATTAACCATATAACTCATGGTGTCTCAATCAATATCAGATTCCAATATATCAACTTCCAGATATGCAACAACTCAATCAATCAGTTGTAACTAGTTAACTCAGTGCAACTGAGTGTGTTAGGTGGGCAAAGGTGCCTACTCCACATGCAACCATGCATTTGCCATGCAAAACAAACACTAGCTAATTGATTGTGAACTAACTGAAAGTAACTGGGGGATAACTAAGACTAACTAGTTCCAAATCCAACTAACTGAAGGAGGTTGGTGCTGAGACTCCCAATGGCTCGTAAAATGTAGGGATTGGTCTAGGAGGTGCCCAAACTGATGCATGCACATGCAGTAAGTGGCAGTTAAATTCTATAAGTGTTCCCCACACTCTAGTGACTGGTACATGTGTCCCCATTAGTCCATGTGGACCCAATGGTACTACTGGACTCATTTAATTAATCGAAACTCCTAAGTCAGGATAAATTAATCTAATAGACATTTGACCAATGGAGGATTAAAAATCCTAACACCCCCCCTGAATCCTAACTTGGACAAATGTGGCCCCTAGTAACAAGACCATAGGTCACCTAAATACAATCTAAAATATAGTAAAAAATGATGCTTAATACAACCGAGGAAACAGGGGAAAACCTCATGGGAAACCCCCCCCTCAAAATAAGCAGAAAATAGCAAACTGCAAGCTATCTTTAGAAGAAATAAGATTCCTCCTTAGAAAAATAACTTGAGCAAAAACACTACTGCAAATTTGCAGCTCTAGGCAGCAGCATGGTTCATTAGTGGCCCTCTCAATGTAATTCTGAATTGATGACTATGTTTGTCTCTTTTGGATGGTGAAGGTAGGGAATGATCAAGTTTCTGCTTCTGTGGGCCTTGTAGCTGATCATTTGCCATCATCAAGTAGCACCGACCTGGAACTTTGCTGCACCATTATGTAGAGAGAAAATATGTGAGAGATAGTGCAGCATGCTCACTTTGATACTGGGACCTTCTTCTTCTTCTTCTGTCTTCTGGATTTCCAGCACCACTTCCAATTACATCAAGGAGCTTTCGAGCCCATCTAGGTTTAGGATTCTGATTAGGAATGGGTACTGGATCTAGATCTAGAGTCTCTTGAGATTCAGTCTCAATAACAGGATCATACTGAATGTGATCTTCTTCATCTAAATATGAAACATGTAGCACATCATCATCATAAAAAATAGGTGGAGAAATAGTTATACCTTCCTATGTTGCTATAGGTGTGTCATAGAATTGATCTTCCTCGAACTGGACACTCCTTTCAATGAAGCATCTTCTAGTTGCAACCTCCATCAGTTTGTAAGATTTTGCATCTTCTGCATATCCCAGCAGAATGCATTCTCTAATTTGGGCTTGGAAGGCCTTCCTCTTGTCAAGTGGTATCCTGGCCCAAGCTTTGGAACCAAAAACTCTCATGTGAGAGACATTGGGCTTATACCCATACAGTGCTTCGAATGGAGTGGCCCCAATCATTGAATTGTGGGGAATCCTATTGTGCAAATATGAAGCACAATTTACTGCTTCAACCCAAAGAGAAGGAGGTAGATGTTCGGAATGGAGAAGGAATGTTTCCATCTATTTCAATGATTTGTTCTTCCTCTCAGCTACACCATTCTTCCGTGGTGTGTATGGAACTGAGTGTTCCATTTGAATCCCCTATGATTCACAGAAATCTTGGAAGCCTCCTTTGATGTACTCTCCTCCTCCAATAGATCTTATAGAATTTATTTTCTTACTGAAATTGTTCTCAACCATAGCCTTACAAACTTTAAAAGTCTCAAAAACTTCTCATTTTTGTTTCATGAAGTAGACCCAATAGTACCTAGAAAAATCATCAATAAAGGTGAGGAAATACCTGCAGCCATTAATGGAGTTTGTGGGTATAGGTCCAGCTACATCACTATGTATCAAATCAAGTATAGAATCAAATCTATGTGCCTTCCCAACATCATACTTCTTTTTTGGATGCTTACCTACCAAGCAACCAACACATACTCCATTGGAAGGTTGGATGGATGGCAAACCTTCCACCATTTTATCATTGTGGAGTTGCTGCAGATATTTGAAATTGAGATGGCCAAATCTCTCATGCCAAATATTGCTGGTGTTGTTAGCATGAGACAATAAAGTTGTAGGAGGAGAGACAGGTAAGAAGTGTGAGAACTCATAAGCTTTAGTAAAATGATTTGCAATACCTTTCACTATGAGTTGTCCAGTGGCTTTTTTTGTGATCTCAATAGTTGCTGAATCGAATGTAACTCTCTTGGGAGAGCCTATATGAATCATCTGATAAAAAAACAACAAGTTAGCTGCAAGGGAGGGCACATAGAGGACACTCTTGAACTCACCAAGATTCGCTCTGACTGGGCCCCTTCCTTCTGCTGGAATCTAGGAATCATCTCCCATGTGAATATTAGGCATATTTTTCAGTGTAAGAGTTGAGAAGGATTCTTTGGAGGAAACCATGTGGTTGGAATCTCTAGAATCAATTATGTATGCTGAAGACTGAGAAACAGTAGCTTTCATCATGATTCTTTGCTCTTGGGGGAGCAATGTTATGTTTCTTGAGAAGAGCTATCATTTCATCAAGTTGCTTCCTCATACAATGATCTTCAAGATGGTACCCCTTTTCACGATAGGGACATAAATTCTTTTCAAACTTCTTTTTCTTAGAGATGGAGGCCCCTTCGAAAGTTTGCTGATTCTATTTAGGCTTCGAATAAGCTACTTTTGGATCCTTCTTCTTTGATTTCCCTTTGGCTTGCACTTTGCTAGAGTCAGAAACTAGGAGAGCCTGATTGTTGGAGGTCTTGATGACTCCCATTCAAATTAACTTCTCTTGCTCCTTGATTAAGGGCTCAGAGAAGGAATCTAATGAAGGAATTTTCCAATTGGGGAAGCCATCCCGCTTGAAATGAAATATAGAAACAAATATAGAATACTCAGGGCCTAGTTTGCTGAGTATGGAGAGGACATTTTGCTCATCCTTCCGTTGTTTTCCGCATTGTCTGCAGTGAAGTGCAAGATACTTGAATTTAGTAAAGAATTGCTCAATAGTCTCGAAACTGCTGGGATGTAAAGATACCAGATCATTCTCCAGAATGTGTCCCCGAAGCTCATCTTGTTTGTTAAACAAGCTATCAAGATTCTCCCAGGATTCTCTGGGAGTCCTCAAGACTTCTAGGTGGAAGAGGATATCTCTAGATACATGAGTGCATAAGTACCCGAATGATTCATCGCAACGATTCAGAAACTTGTTCTTTTCAACTGGATGATGAGGCTATGCCTCCCTTCCTTGTATTATCCTGAGGTAGCCATGATGGAACAAGGCTAGCTACATATACACCCTCCAATCAAGATAATTGGAAAATGTAAGAATCCAAGGTGTAGGAGATTGAGAACTCATAATTGCTCCAGCTGAAAGACTACAAAACTTCACACAAGCTACGTAGCACCTGTCAATATTTTTCTGCAAAACACTAAAACATATTAACTATTAGAATCATGCTTTTCCTCTCGACATGAACATTTTTTCAGGGTCCTTCATGCCCTCTCCGTTGCTCTAAATAAATTTAGAGCTAGTAAATTTTCATAGGGGACTTCTGTGGAAAACCAGCTGCTCCTGATGTTCAATGGAGAGAAACAAACATGAATCCTGCCTAAGAAGGATCTGATACCATATTATAATTTGAATGCCATTTAGATATTCAAGTAGATAGAACTAATAATGTTTGCATTAAATGGAGAATGAAGATACAAACTGAACAAAACAAACCACAGAGGAAACAAATGAGTGTTGCTCAAGAATTTACAGTATCATTCACAATAATTAAATCTGGTGTTACAATAGTTTACATAGGAAAAGAATTTGAATAAATTAGGGATGGATTCGAATCTATCCATTGGATGTGACTGCATCTAACTGACCATCTAACTCATGGTGTCTCAATCAATATCGGATTCCAATAGATTAACTCCCAAATGTCCAACACCTCAATCAATTAGTGATAACTAGTTAACTCAGTGCAACTGAGTGTGGTAGGTGGGAAAAGGCACCTACTCCACATGCAACCATGCATTTTCCATGCATAAATAGCGCTAGCTAACTGAAAGTAATTGGGGGATAACTAAGAATAACTAGTTCCAACTTCAACTAACTGAAGGTGGTTGGTGCTGAGACTCCCAGTGGCTCCTAAAATGTAGGGAATGGTTTAGGAGGTGCCCAAACTGATGAATGCACATGCAGTAAGTGGAAGTTAACCTATATAAGTGTTCCCCACACTCTAGTGATCGATACATGTGGAACCAATGGTACTACTAGACTCATTTAATTAATCAAAACTCCTAAGTCAAGCTAAATTAGTCTAATAGACATTTGACCAAGGGAAGATTAATAATCCTAACACCATAATGCACCCACATTTTGTGGTTTTAAATGATTCATTTCCATTGAAGTCCCTTGCCTTTGTCTACTGTCGTATGAGTACTTGGAGATGGTGTGCTCCCTGCAAATTATTTTCAAAGGCATTGCATACATGCACACAAATAACTTCAATGAATTTCTCATTGTCTTCTCTCTTTAAATTTTCTTGCTCCCACTTCATAATGCATTTGTTTCCAATGGAATCTTAGTAATATGATGATTCCAATTAAATAATGCTTATAAAATTGGCCATGGTCGACTTCAAAAAAACCTTTATTGTAGAGCGTGAATCCTTGGGGCAATTTTAATGCCAAAAACGAGGTCCGATTGCCTTCGAAAGCCTTCAATTTTAATGAAAGAAAAATTGCCGCTTGCCTCGACGGTGACTTGCGAAGGGGCACCCCAAAAACATAGCAGTTGCCAGCTCCAAGGATCACTTTTCACTGTGGGTGTTACTGATAAATACATAACAAAAATGGGGGACTTGATGCAATATGAGAGTTGGAGGCTATTGGGCTATGATGTTTTTCGATATAACAATAGAAAGCTGCTAGCAAACATTAATTAGGAAAATACCATGCTAATCAAATTGCTAAGTATGGCATTTTGCTACAATATTCTACCACATCAACAAAAATGTGCTGTATAGAGACTTCCAAAGGCATATAGCCTTTACGACTTGCTCTGGTTGAGTTTTGATGTGCTCGACAATGAGGACGTGAATTTCCGACCATGCTTTATATGCATAGTTGCAGTAAACTTAGGAGATGAATCATTTTTCCTTTGATTGAACCGATTATGTGGGATTTTGATGGGAAACTAGCATGCTTCAAGTCATCATGATTTGGCGATTTAAATCAGCAAGGACAAAGAAAATCCATATTGTTGTGTGCATAAATGGCTTAACGACTTTGAATGAAAATGAGCATTTTAGACGTACCCAACTTTTATCGGGATTTTTAACAAATTGAGTTAATTTCAACTGTTTGCATCATGTACATGAATGTACAGATTGGTCATAAATAGGAAACCACATCTAACAAAGGCACGTGAAAGAGTAATGAGGTGTATTGATCTAGGCGCCCATCCATGGTGATCTAAAAAATGGTCTTAATACTAGCAGTTTTTTTTGCATTTTTGGGGGCAATTATGCGCAAAGACCGCTGGTGTTTTTTCCATTGACATAAACAAGACCAAAAACATAGGCAAAAAAATAAAATCTATGATCCTAACATGACTCCCCTTTTTGTTTTCAAACAACTCAAATTCAACTAGCTCATTGCTCTGACCTGGCCCTAATGATGCGAGTGTTAAGGTTCTTGCATTTTTGCTATGGCCTTTTTTCGAATGAGAATTTCCATCACGTCTCTCGAATCCTTCAGAAATTAATGCATTCATGGCTAAACATGCCACATTTAGTTAGGTTAATGGACTAACATTCTTATTTTAAAAGAATTTGTACATTTAATCATGCATATCAATCATGTTTTCAATCATTTATGTATTCAATATCATTAATATATAATACGAATCCTATTTATCTGAGGGCTCTGAACTCAACCCTTGCTTCCAGCCCCCTTTTCTCCCTTGACTAGCCTTCCAAGGGGGGTTTCTTATGACATGGTTAGGAATTTTTGTATATCAAAACGGTTGGCATTTGATTTGGAAACTCTTTGATATTATAGAGGATGATATCATAGAGAAACACGATGCTATTTCTATCATGACCAAGAATCATTTTTATGCAAGTTGGCTATCCTAGAATACCATTTTTTCACAATTTATAATCAATGGTTTTACGGATGTTCGAGTTGTTCCTATTGTGATTGGTTATGCTTTCCTAGTCGCCAAGAAACTTAAATTGTATTAATAGGTACCAAGAAAAAATTCCAAATCCAAATATTTGAAATACATATGTATTGTCTCATTTTATTTCAAGATTTTGATAAAGCCACGATCCTATAAACCCAACTATTGTCTGGAAGAGATCAATTATCACATACAAGAGGTAGCCGGAAAATCCATGAGTAGGGAACCCTCTTCAATGTCTTTCATTCATAGAAAATTTGAATAGTGGTAAAATGACACATTAGGCTCTTTGCATTGCATATAGACAAACACCATCATTCAAATTGTCCACATGTTGACACTAGTGCATCAAGAGATGCTTTCTAGAGCCCAATAATGATGACACATGAAACACAGTGTAACACTGACTTGGCATGGGTCGATCGAGAATCGAAGATAATGTAGTACGGAAGGTTGGCTTAGTAAAAATAACATCGATTCAATAAAACAAAGATACACAAAACCATCCCGAGAATGGAAACTTAATAACACAAGACATCATTAAACAACCCTCTGCGGGATTAGATTACAATTCATATTTGTGTGGTTGCGACTTCTAATAGAAAAATAGATTTATTCCGTTACAAATTCGGGTTGTGTTGTTTCAATATATATTTTTTGTTAAGCTTTTACTCCGAAGCTCTATGTTGTTTCTTTCATTTTTTAAATGGAAAAGCATATTTTTGTTGCGGAGAGTCTAAGTTGAGTTGCGGTGTTTATTCTCTCTCTTTTACCTATGTGGGGGCGCATGCCCATGTGTAACCATTGGAAACAATATAATGAATCTCTATTATGTTGGAAGTCTTCAAAGTTCACATAGTATATACACGCTAGTTCCAACCTCCGCGTGCTTACAATTTGAAATTATTGTCATTGCGTGCTCCAATTGAGAAATGGTCCATATTTTTTTGATCTTTTTTCTTGGCCTGGGAAATTTAATAATATTTATATTATTTTTTGCATCTAGATTTAATAATTAATTTCTATTTCGCATACATATTTTGGCGGGGAAATTCTTAATAATACAGACCATTTTCGCATACATATTTTAAAAAATAATATCCATTATCGCATTCAGATTTTAAACAATAATATTTATATTATTTTTCGCATCCAGGTTTAATGATTTAATAATTAATTTCTTTTTCGCATACATATTTTTGGCGGGGTAATTTAACAACACATACCATTTTCGCATACAGATTTTAAAAACAAAGATTTAATGATACATATTTTAAATAAAAAAGATTGTTTTGGCGCGGACCAGAAATTTAATAATTTCCTTTCTGCATACATACAGATTTATAAAAAAATGTTTTGGCTTTCGCATACATATTTTTGGCGGGGAAATTTAATAATACAGATTTTATAAACCACTGTTTTGGCTGGGAAATTTAATAATACAGATTTTACAAAAAGAATTGTTTTGGTTGGGAAATTTAATAGTTTCTTTTTCCCATACCGTACATAAATATTGATATTTATTATTGTTATAGCTGATTTTACCACTCCAGGTGAATCACACTTGTATGGCCTTCCCTTGTCCCTTTGCAGACTCCTTAGACCCCTTGGACCATTTTTTGTTCTTTGATGTTTCCTTGACCATCCCTAAAAACATGTGAAAATTAATACACGCGACTTTTAAACCCCTAATTGCGTGTATACACGGGTTTGACCCCTAAAACCGTGTACATCGGGATGTGTGCATAATACAAATCCTTTTGGAGTTTTCCTTGACATGGATCTGACTCACTTTACTCCTGGCCTTCCCTATGCCTTGAGATCGCTCGGATTCGACCTTTCATTACCCCTTTTAAAAGCTATATAAGGAACTCTTTGGTACATTGAAGGCATATGAGAGAATTGAGAGAAAAGAAACTATAGTCCATTGTTGCCGGAACTTGTGCTTGACTCAGCATCCCTTTGTCCCTTGGAGCACTTTTGTGTTCTTCCTAAGCTTGCCTTTAGCTTGTGAGCTTGCTATTGAGAGATGGAGGATTGAGGTGGTGGAGGCCCAAGTGGGGGATTTAGTTTCTCCGATTCGCAGATGTGCCGACAGAGGTTGTATCCATTGTAATTTCTAATTTTATATTAATAGAAATATCTTTTCTTGTCCAGTAATGTATGTTTGAATGAATATTTCATCCATGGGTGATTTCAAATCCTTATACATTGTTGATTATATATGCTAGAATAGATCTAACACCAATATATATAGTATGTTTGTCTTGTTTACTTGTTGTTGAGGAAGTAATCTATCAATTCAAGTTGAAGTTGGAAAGCTCAACGGGGATCTACTTCAACCGTCCGGAGTAAGGTACGAGGTCTGATCCTTTAGTGTTAGATATTTAATTTCTATTGCATATTGAAAATGATTGATTTCTGGAGTCAAGCTGTCTGTTGTGGTACCCCAAGACATAGGGATTTCTCTCCATAATAGAATTGGTGACTCCGCTGGGGAGTTCCTAGTAGTTGTCCTTTGGGGGTTTTCTATCGGCATTCAATGACTTTGAATTGCTCTTTTTCTCTTGTTTCTGTGTTGGGTCTGGGGGCATGTTTTCCTGGTAGTGTCTGATTGGTGTGAAGTTTGTCTCAACTTGTCTGTTTTCCCTTAGTTTTAATGCACTTTTCTTCATGTATGCGAGTTTTTAACTCACAGTCACGTATATATGCGGGTTTCATTGCTATTTCCGTGTACACACGCGGGTTTACTGCGAACAGTCACGTATGCCCTTAGTTTTTCCTTCTAGAGGAAGTTGGATGGTTGTTGGGTGAATTGTGATGATTGCTGAGTCTCCTTTGATACTGCTAGAGTCTGTATACACCTCTATTTCTAACCAGAGACGTTTTTTTAGGGTAAAATTTATTTTTTGAAGAATGTTCTTGTCATTGCATTTTCGATATTTTGTTTTAGGATTACTGCATTATATTTCTTTTACCTTAGTACTTTGCTTGAGTGCTGCTTGAGTGTGCTTGCAGAGTCTTGGGGTTGTAGAATCAGTCTTTTGCTTTTATATCTCATTTTTATTTTTAAAAAATCCAAAATATTTGCTTATCATCATGCATTGCATCTTGCATTTTGCATAGTACTTGCACTAGATGTGCTTTGGAGTATTAGTCAGGATTTCATTTAGGAAAGCTTGCATTTATCATTTGAAGAAAATTGTGCATTTCACGTAGTAGCATACCTTGTTTTTCATGGACACAATGCATTTGCATTGATTGTTAGGTGTGCATTTTACTTCATGTTATGTCATAACAACATTAGTTGCACGGCCATATACCTCTTTTGAGTAATAAAGCCAATTAAAATAAACGCTTAATTAAAATGAACTACACTATTTTATTTGATAGGGTTCACCAACAAGATTAGGTTTTAGGGTCTTGGAATAGTTCATTGTGAGAAAATTCTCCAAGACCACTAAACAACAACATGTATGTGTCTGTCCAGGTGAGTGTGTGAAATTCCTTGGTATAAACAGTGTTTTTTAGGATCCTCCTCTCAAAAGGGAGTTAAGCACGAGGCAGTGTGAGTGGTTATTGATTGGGATGATCCCTAGTCATAACTGAGTAGCGCCGGAAATATTTCCAGGATTGTATTCGTATTTGGGGGCTCTTTCGAGAGTTTCGGGATTTGCTACCCTGCCCATACGGTCAATCCCACCTACAACTGTCTGCTTGAGAATTGATTATATTGAGGTGACCTTAGTGGCCTTACCTAGGATATCAAGGGGGTACTTTGGAGGGGTTATTCTGTGGGTGTCTCGGCCAGGTTGGGGTCGGACAACACAGTCGCTTTATGCGTTGAAGCTGAGGGCCACAATAATTGGTTACGTACATTTGCATGTTGTGTATGGGAGTCTCAAGCCTCTCCTAGGTGAGAAATACCTGCTTCATTCGAGAGCTCACTTATCCTACCCTTGATTGCTTGTATTTGGATTTAGATTTTATTGTGCACGTTAGCTTGCCTAGGGTTTGCATAGATAGAGATTCTTTTATATTTTTTTACTCATTGTGGATTCAGGTGCGGCTCCTCGCTGTTCTCGTCATTTAGTAGGCCTTCCTCCTTCTACATATCCCCCTCCTTTGGGAGGGAGAAATAGACAGTCCAGGCATACTACTTCGCACATTGATTCACACACCATGGGAGACCATATAGAAGGTATTCCTGAACCACCTTCTCCCATTCATGTAGAATATGGGGAGTTTACTCCTAACTATGATCCTTCACCCGACTTGACTGAGTTAGGTCCTGTGATTTATGAGATATGAACTTTTCATGATAGACCTACTTACTCTAGGGTTAATTCCCCATTGACGCATCGTCGGTATGGAATGCCGGAGGATGATGAGACTCATTTTGAACCCGCGAGCACTAGTTATGGTAGTTATGGTATGTCTGGTTTTCCCACACATGATTTGGCATTCCATGTCGAATCTAAGTTTGAGCCTAACACTATGCCTAGGGGCACTCTCATTCCTTACCATGCGGAGAGGTTTGGGAGCACAAGTCACATTGTACCTTCCATCTTGGCGGTGGAAAATACATCACATATTCCTCCTAGGTCTAGGGTTAGTGACCCTATTAGGATACCAGATCCGAGATGAGTGACTATACGGAATAACATGTACATAATTACACAGGTCCCTTCGTCCTCTGTCCCTAGTTCTTTGAATGTTCACCCTCCACCTCATTCACATGGTCCTTCGGGCCGGAACGTTGCTACAAGTCATGTTCGTGCTGCGGTTACTAGACTAGTTGTGTCTCAGGTTCATGCACCACCCGTTGTTTCGGGAGGTCATGTTCATACTTCTAGAGGTCATATTCCTACTTCCAGAATGTATATTCCTACTTCTGGAGCGTATATTCCTACTTACGGAGTGTCTCATGGGACATCGCATGCGATGAATTATGGACCTTATTATGGGACGTAGTATGGACATGGTTCTTCACCTTATGGGGGTAGGTATCAACAACCTGCTTACTCTCCAAATTATGGCTTTGTAGCTCCGAAGAGTCAACCACACTATGGTGCTTCCATGCCACCCTATACGGGTCAAACGAGAGGAGGGAAATATGGCCAAGGCCATGGTGAATATGGTAATCAGACCTATGTGAATCAGAACTATGAGGGAGCGATCCATCGACCTAATCATCATAGGATCCCTTTCCTCGCAACACTGAATCTTCCTGACTTGTCGAGATTAATGAAAGATCCTGTAGCTCATGACCCGGCTTGGCCGACTGTCCCTACTCAGCTTCCCTCGGACATACCCAAGTTCGAGGGAAAACCGGGAGAGGATCTGAGCGAACATGTTACTACCTTCCACCTATGGTGCTCTTCAAATTCCTTACACCAGGACTCAATCCATTTAAGGCTATTTCAACGCAGCCTTACAGGGCATGCCGTGAAATGGTATATAGAGCTACATAGGGGAGCATTTGCTTTGTTCGATGACCTAGTGATGACTTTTCTTAACCACTTCCAGCTTCCAGTGCGTTATGATGTTGGTACTGAACTCTTGTTGACATTTAGGCAGGATAAAGCCACACATATCTCGGATCATATCCAAGAGTGGCGTAGATGGAAGAGGTTGATTAAAGCCTTTATACCGCTGGAATTCCTCCTCGAATGGTTCCTTAAGTCGTTATTGCCGTATATAGCAAAGGATGTTTCTACATCCGGAGTGCAAAATGAGGAACAAGCCATTTTTAGGGCGCAGGAACTGGATTTGATTTATGCTCAGTCCGGTTTGTTATATGAGATCATTCACAATGCTCCACGTTCTAGTTTCGACCCCAAAATTAAACCTGGACCACATGCTGATGGCATTTTTGGTTGTGTGAGTGCTAAACCCGTGGATTTGGTTGCAAAACAAGTTAGTCAATTGTCAATCAACCAATCTACTTTGGGACAAGCCATGGCTTCATCTCAACCCGCCCAAACGGCTAGTGTGCTTTCTGTACAATCGTCGGACCAGAAGGGTAACCAGTAGCTCGGACGGAATAAAAAGAAGGGTAAGAATAACCGTAAGGGTGGCAATAGGAATGAAAATGCTAATAATAATGACAAGAACACTTGTAATGCTGGGGGGGACAAGCAAGATAAACGTAAGGTTAAATTCCCTTACAAGTTGTGTAAGGAGGATCACCTCACTTACTTGTGCCCTCGTATCGATGAAGCCTCGAGATTCTTGGCACAGGGCCCAGCTGTGCTGACTAACCCTTTAACTCACAATCAAAATATGAACTCGAGGACCCATGATCAGTCTGGTGGTGATCAAGATCTGCTGGAGGGTAGTGGTCATGGTTGCATTAACATGGTACGTGCTGCGAAAGTTGTGACCCATGCGAAGGACTATGGTTCGTCACAACCCAGCCCAGGAAAGGAGCCTGATCCACCAGGGACTCCTTTGCATATTGAAAAACCTGTGGATAAACCTAAAGCTACACCTCACATTCCTAAGGGAGTCCTTAAACGTTTGAGGCACAATCCTAATGCCCGAGCCGTCCAAAACTATTCTATTGTCGAGGATTTGGGCCACACTCCTTGTCTGATGTCTGCACTAGAAGTGCTTCAGAGTTGTCCTTCGCAAAGGAAGGCTTTGCTTTCTACCCTTGGTGTGAATGATGATAATTCTTTCTCCGTGATTAAATTTGAAATTGCAGGACTTCAGCCTTGCTTGCCTTAGTATGTGGCTCTTTTGATTCACGTAGAATGTCTTAACATGACTGTCAAGAGCACTGTGATTGAGGAAGGCGTTGCTGCTTCTGTGATGTCTTTATCATGTTGGAAGGGTTTAGGTTCCCCTAAGTTGTCTAAGTCCATGACCATGTTAACTGGGTTCGATGGGAGATCAGTTAGGCCGCATGGGATTCTCCCTTCCCTTAAGGTCCATTTGGGAGGGAAGACCGTTGCGATAGAGGTCGAGGTGGTTGATGCGCTCCTTGACTACAATCTCTTGCTAGGTAGGAATTGAATGTACAGCATGCAAGCCATAGCTTCTTCCCTATTTCACATTGTATGCTTTCCATTTAACAGGAAGACAGTCACGATTGATCAAACGTCATTCAAGAATCTGTCAGTTACCGCATCTTCGGGAGCTTCGATCCCAATCGTTGAGAATTCTCAGCCGACAACTAGGAGTGTGGGTGTAGGCATGTATCCATCCCTTATGGGAAGTTTTAGTTGTCCTGCACCTATCCTGATGATAGGTTCTAGTTTCGGTGAGGCTTCAACATCTATGAGATTGGTGTCTTTTCGCACGAGTCATATGGAAGATCCTTGGATTCTTCCTACACCGAATACTTCGAATGAGCCCATCGTGGCAGATGTGTCGTTGCCTGCAACTACGGTAGCTTATCAAGATAATATTGACTATGTTGCAGAGCATAGTCCTTCCTCTTCACGGATGGAGGAGGAGGACCCTTATGTGTTGCCTGCATGGGAAGTATAGTCTTCTCATGTGCACGACTGCTTTGATAGTGTTTTTCCTTCAGATGAAGTGATTATTGAGGCTATGTTGGGAGTTGAGCCACCATGGGAAGAGCTCCATCATAGATCTTACTTTCTTCCCGAGAGCCACCATGGGAGTTGAGCCACCATGGGAAGAGCTCCATCATAGATCTTACTTTCTTCCTGAGCTTGACCGCTTGGAGTGTGAGGACTTTAGGGAGGTTCTTAGCGAGAGGATTGGTAGTCCCATGGTCCCATTAAGATCTCCTGGTCCGATGGATGATGGGAACATGGAAAATATATCTCCAATGATTCCTATCAACATCTCTCGCGATCCTGGCAGAATAGAGAATGTCTATATTGGGGCAGAATGTTCCCATTTTGATATTCAAGAATACACCGAGCTGTTTAAAGAATTCCGTGATATCTTTGATTGGTATTATGATGAAATGCCAGGTATCGACCCTCACATTGTCAAACACGAGATTAATACTTATCCCAACGCTAAGCATGTTCGACAACGCTTTCATGCAGTGAATCCTAGGAAAGCACCCACAATTAAGGCATAGATAGAGAAACTATTGAAAGCCAGTTTTATCTATCCTGTTCCCTTGACAGAGTGGGTTTCAAACCCCGTTCCGGTGGATAAGAAGCAGGGAGCGATCCGCATATGTACTGATTTCCGTGATTTGAATCGTGCCTATCTTAAGGACAATTTCCCCCACACCATTTATTGATCAGATTTTGGATGAGTGTGCGGGTAGTGAGTTTTTATCCTTCATGTACGGCTTTTCCGGATATAATCAGATACAAATTAAACCTGAGGACCAACATAAGACTGCATTTATTCGTCCTTGGGGAACTTTTGGATATCGAAAAATGCCTTTTGGCCTTAAAAACGTCGAAACTACTTTTCAGTGGGCAATGACCTTGATCTTCCACAATCTCAAGTCGATTATCGAAGTATTTTTTGATGACCTTGTTGCTCATTCTCATATGAGAATGCGTCATTCCTATCACTTGAGATTGGTATTCAAAAGATGCCGCCATTATTTGGTTAGCTTGAATCCTTACAAGTGTATATTTTGTGTGAAGTTAGGTCGCTTATTAGGATTCATTGTTTCTAAAGAGGGTATAAGAGTCGACTCTTTGAAGGTTGAGGCAATACTTCAGTTTTCTCCCCCAAAAAATATTCTTCATCTTCAATGTTTACAAGGCATGGATAACTTCTTATGGAGATTCGTTGTCAATTTTGCCAATTTGACTAGAGGCTTCATGCATCTTTTGAAGAAGGACACCACCTTTTGTTGGGATGAGCGAGCCCATGAGTCCTCTGATGCGCTCAAGAGAGCCCTAGCATCGGCCCCGGTGATTAGTCCCCCAGACTATAGCCGTGATTTTATACTTTATGTGGCCACATCCATGGAGATGATTGGTATGGTTTTGGTTCAAGAGGATGAGGAGCTCGAAGAGCATGTCATATACTATCTGAGCTGGAATATTATTGACGCGGAGATCCGTTATTCTCATGTTGAGAAGCTTGCTTTAGCTACCGTACATGCGGTTCAATGGTTGAGACATTATATTCTCCTTCGCTAGACCTTGGTTGTAGCCCATGTCAATCTGTTTCAATTTGTGCTCACTCGAAGGATGATTGGGGAAAAATATAATAAATGGATTGTCATCGTGCAAGAATTCAATCTCGAGTTTGTTTCGGCAAAATCAAAGAAATCGTTAATTTTTGCAGAGCTTATATCAGATTTCCCAAGCGAGGCCGAGGAGTTGGTTTGTGAAGATACGTTTATCGATGAGCACATCTTCTTAATCTCAAATTTAGACCCATGGTATGGGGATATCATTATATATTTACAAACATTGAAGGTCCCTACTCACCTCTCACGGGATGAACAACGACGATTACGTCACGTGTCTAAGAATTGCCTCATAGTGGATAACACTTTGTACCGACATGGGGTACATTCCATTTTACGACGTTGTTTAGCTCATGATGATGCTGAGGTAGTGCTGAATGATTTCCATGGAGGGGCATGTGGTGGTCATTTATCTGGGCTTTCTATAGCCCAAAAAATCTTAAGAGCGGGTTATTTCTGGCCGTTGATATTTAAGGATTGTGTTGATGCAGTCAAGAGGTGCCACCCTTGCCAGGTGTTTGCACATAATATGCGCTCAAAACCTACCCTGTTACATCCCATCATCACTGCCAATCCCTTCACTAAGTGGGGGATTGATTTTATGGATTGTAACCCAGCTTCAGCTGGGGGGCATCATCATATCATAGTGGATGTTGATTACTTCACGAAATGGGCTGAGGCTATGCCTATAGTTAAATCCGACGGTGAGACAGCCATGCACTTCGTATTCAACCAGATTATTACTCTGTTTGGGATTTCGAAAGAGCTTGTCACTGACCATGGCTCACACTTTTAGAATCATATGATGGAAGAGTTGGCATCAAAGTTAGGGTACAAATAAGAGCATTCCTCCCATTACTACCCTCAAGTGAATGGAAAGGTGGAAGCAGTGAACAAATCACTCAAATCCATTCTCCAATGAACCATCACACAAAGCAAGAATAATTGGCACATTATGTTATATCCTGCTTTGTGGGCGTATCGAACTGCTGTTAAGACTGCCATGGGTTTTTCCCCATATCAACTTGTACATGGAGTGGAGTCGGTATTGCCCGTTGAATGCGAGATTCCTTCTTTGAAGCTAGCCATAGAGCTCTTACCAGACACTTCACCATTGGAGGAGCGTTTGGTCCACCTTGAGCAACTTGATGAGCAGCGTCGAGATGCCTTAGTGGTGCTAGAAGTAAATAAACGTTGCGTAAAGGTCCAGTACGATAACTCTGTCCGTCCAAGGAGGTTTAGTAAGGGAGACTTGGTCCTTTTGTGGGACCAACCAAAAGAACCCTTGCGGGTAGGAAAGTTTAACCCCATGTGGCGTGGTCCTTACGTCGTCAAGCATGTGTTAGAGAAGGGTGCTTATGAGTTAGTGGATTACGAGGGAACGGCCTTGGCGGAGCCTAGAAATAGGATCTATCTCAAAAAATACTATGCATGATTTTCAGCCAAGGCTGGTTATTGTATATTATTGTACATTTTTGCTTAGGTAGGTCTTTTTCTTACAGTGATCGGGTTTGTGATTAGTTTCCGTTTCTTTCGGCAGATGTCAATGGAATCTTCCACCGACATAGGATTCGCAGATGGTGTGAGCCATCACACTCAACACTCAGCCTCTGCTGCTTGGGTGATTTATACTCCTATGGGTCAGGTATTGTCTTCAGGAGGCGTATGTCTACAACCATCTTCAATCAATGTTGCTGAATATAGTATGGTTATTGAGCTTCTACGGGATTCCATTTCACATGGCATTCTCTCTCTTGAGGTACGTCTTGATTCGGAGTTAGTAGTGTTACAGCTTAATGGTTTGTACCATGTTAGAGATCCGACGTTATTAAGAAGATTCCTACGTGTGAGATTATTAGAATGGAAATTTGACAATATAACATACATACACATTCCAAGAATTAATAATTAAGTTGCTGACTCATATGCTAACTCCGTGTTAGATTGGCATTTGTTTCATACACAATAAATTCATCAAAAACACAAATTTTTACACATGTAAATAAATAAACCAATTATCATAAAAGTTTTTATAAACATCCAAAATGTGGTAATACATAGTGTCATGATACAAAAATGGGGCTCTTGAGCCACCAAAATATAATACATGGTAATACAAAATGTATCCCTCCCAGGTATCTAAGACTGTGGAGGAGGAGGGGGGTTGTGATCATGGAATGTCACTACGGCTCTAGCTAGCCATCGGAATAATCACACCCATGCTCATGGTACACCCACCACTTGGCGCTACATAGCCTCAGGAAAGTCCTCTACTTGCACCATGGGAACTCTGTGTGTCAGCCTAACAAAGTTGGTATGAATGCTCTGGAGTGTCTGCTCCACATCCACACCCGTGATATTGTCTCCTCTTCCCCTACGTCTGTGACGAGGGAAGCCTTAAGGCCACTGTGGTTCCACATCTGCATGCATATGGTAGATGTCACTATGTATTGTCACCCAAAAATATGTCTTTTGATTCCATATAATTAGAAAACACAAAAAATTAAATAACTCAAAAATTTTAAAAGAGAGGGTCGAGATTCGTTACTTATGTCACCGTATGCTGATCCTAGTGGTAGTGGCATGTCTGGGTCCCCCCGAAAATCTATCCCCGCATAGGGGTAGTCATCGATGGCAACTATCTATCATCACCACCACGGAAAGAAATCAGCTAGATAGGGGTTGGACACCCTACCTCCCCCCAGTCTGCTGATCGCATCTGCCCAATGCCATTGGGCCGGATCTCGAACCTCGTGTAGAGGAACGTCAACTCTAGGGCTCAATCCTGGAACACACTCAAATAAAAATGTGCTCAGTATGCTGCTGAAACCGAAGTTTCGCACTCTTCCCATCTTACACTCACTGAGTTGATGTTTCATGTTGCTCAGTAGTGTAGTGCTCCAGTCATATACCATGGGTTTCATGCACTCCACCGCATGAAACATCAGAGGCCGTGAGGCCTGGTGGAGTGAAGCCAAGCTGCTATCCTGCCCAGTGTCAGTAGGATGGCCTTTGGGCCCAGCACCTGTATGGAGTTAGAAGGGATATGACTCCCCACCTTCTCTGTGTTTGGATAGCAGTACACCACAATGTACTCATCTATAGTGAGGCCACCTCCGGGCCCGCGAGAACGTAGGTTCACTACTTCCCCCTGTCGAGAAAGTCCAGTAATAAAGTATATGTCCTCCACCTCTATGGTGAGGGACATCCCATCTATCTAGAATGACTCTGAGTATGGATCCCAGTAATCCACTAGCATTTGCAATAGTCCTGGTTTGGTCCTTAAGCCACCAAGACACCAAAATTTATAGAGCCCACATGCACGTAGCGCTTGTTGAGCCATTAGATCAGCCCTTACTACCTCTTCTACCTCACCATGTTCACCTTCTCTCCATTCTAGGACCATCCTGCACAAAAAATTAGAAGTTTTCCCATTAGAACACTTAAAAAACCTCAAGTGCAGCCGCATACGTGACTATTTTCCAAACAGCCGTGTATGTACGCGACTGTGAGGGAAGTTTCCACGTATATCCAGGCCCATACGCGGAAAAACCCTCGATTTCCACGTGGGCCACAACGCCTATTTTGTATTGGCCTAGAAATTCAAAAACACCATGGAATTTGACAAAAATTATATCAAAATGGAAGAGTAGAGCATGGGTAAGTACCTGGAAGAAACGGTAGTGGATTTCGCCGGTTGGATCTCCTGGAATTCGTTGTTGAAAATCTGAGCTCAATTGGGTAAAAATTTCAAATGTTTTATAATGTTTTGAATTTTTTCCTATTTATAGAAATTTTTCAAAATTTTCAAATTTTTTACCCCCTTTCCTATAGTTTGGACTATTTTTAATCATTTTGGACCGTTTTTGACCTAATTTATGATGTAGGAGACCTTTTTGAGTGTCGTTTTAGTCGTTGGATTGACCCGTTCGTGCTGATTTCAGGTATCATGTCTAAACTGGCATATAGGTTAGGTTTCATCACTGTTTGCATTTTGCATCACCTTATGACCATTTCATTATTGCTTTAGGTATGAACCCACTCTATTATGTCACAGAACCGTCTTGCTATTTTATAAGTGGCATGATATGAGTGGTAGAGCTTGACCTTACATGGGTACCATAGTTAGTGCCTTATTTGCATTTGGTGCCCATGCTGACATTTTGTCCCTTAGGGTGTGGGAGTCCGTTGTATAGTATTACCATGACATTTCGCAAGAGCCTCATACTCCTCTTGATCTTTTTCTGGCCTATTTCCTTTAGGACTCCCTTATGTCAAGTTGTAATTGCATTATCATGAGCTTTGCCTGCCTTTTTGAGCTTTATGCCGGCTTCCCTAACATTGAGTTTCAGCCATATAGCCTGAGCTTGTCTCATGTCTAGCTGTGCAGAGCCATTTTATATATCCTTTGCAGCTTGATTCCCTATTTTTACTGGGAGGGGATTTCCCCCTGAGTGTCACTATCCTACACATGTATCCTTGCATTGAGCATAGGTGTGTTCCACTGCTTGGAACTAGTTTGTTTGCCCCTATGACACTTGTCTCCTCCTAGTCTGTAACTATAAAGTAGTTTTATTCTTTTTCAAGCTTTTTAAATATTTGAAAAAGTCCAAAAAAATAAAAAAACCAAAAAGCCGGACAAGGAAAGATGTTATCTTTGGCAGTTGTTGAGTCATGTCACCTTCAAACAGAGCACTGTATATCACATCCGTTGGTTGTGTTTATAGTTTGACTTTAGGAGCTGTACTCGTTTATCTAAGTTTATCTCCACTGATTGGTTAAGCTTCCAGTCCCCATGGATCCTCTGTTGATGCCTCCTGTGTCGCAGAGATGTCCCAGTTGTATATATCGAGTCTATGCTAGCATGATGTAAGTCACCAGACGCTGTTATGCTCTTGTTTGAAGGAAGTTGAAACTTGAGTCGGCCATTCCTCAGTTATCTTGAATTTGCATGTCAGCCATTCCCAGTATAGTTACTGGTTTGTTTACCTTATGATTGAGTGCTTCCACATTATATAGCTTTGCTGAGTACCTTGTGTTGGATGATGGGGGATGCCTTAATGCCCTCCTTCTAGTGGATTTCATCCCATCGACTTCAAATCATTTATTCTGGGATTGGAATCTAGAGTCATTTTTGAGTGCCTTGAGACTTGTAGTCATCGGTGGCAGGTTCTCTCACCATCGACAGTCTTTGGGAACACATCAATGTCCCCTTATCGATAGATCCTCTCAAGTGTTTGACCTCAACACATTTATTCACACTTGTTAGTTTGCACTCTAGTACCTTTATTACCATTTTCATTATCGATGGGTGATCTCACGTCTGTTAACGATATACATCAATGATCGGTAATCAGACGATGGACTACTATGTTCAAACTCGACACCTTTATTCACATAGTAGGACATGTACTCATAGCAGTTTGTGTAGAAGACCTTCCAGATTGGTGCCATCTCTTATATGCTACCTCCTTGATCGTGCCAGTGTTCATGAGATTTCAGCTCTTGTGACTTGATTCCAGTATATGTTAGACATTTCCAGCTATTATGGAGATCTGGATCCATTGTATATCTTCATCATGGATATTTTGATCTATGTATATTGTACATGGCAATGACTATTTATGTGATATCTTGTATCATGCTTATTCATGGCCATTGTACTCTTATGTATCTGGGACTGCTATATGTATTTGCAGTTATGTGCAGAGTTGTATCATTGCACTATGCTGATTGGGTGGCTGGTCTTCCATTTGGGATCCTTCATCACTCCATTTCTGGGATTGACTTATAATGTATTTCGGCCATCGTATGACCCCTCTAACCTCACACATTATGGGGCATATGTTATAGCTGATTTTACCACTCCAGGTGAATCACACTTGTATGGCCTTCCCCTGTCCCTCTGCAGACTCCTTAAACTCCTTGGACCATTTTTTGTCCTTTGATGTTTCCTTGACCATCCCTAAAAACATGTGAAAATTAATACACGCGAATTTTAAATGCCTAATCGCGTATATACGCGGGTTTGACCCCTAAAACCGCGTACATCGGGATGTGTGCATAATCCAAATCTTTTTGGAGTTTTCCTTGACATGGATCCGACTCACTTGACTCCTGGCCTTCCCTATGCCTTGAGATTGCTCGGATTCGACCTTTCATTACCCTTTTTAAAAGCTATATAAGGAACTCTTTGGTACATTGAAGGCATATGAGAGAATTGAGAGCAAAGAAACTATAGTCCATTATTTCCGGAACTTGTGCTTGAGTCTGCATCCCTTTGTCCCTTGGAGCACTTTTGTGTTCTTCCCAAGCTTGCCTTTAGCTTGTGAGCTTGCTATCGAGAGATGGAGGATTGAGGTGGTGGAGGCCCAAGTGGGGGATTCGGTTTCTCTGATTCGCAGACGTGTCGACAGAGGTTGTATCCATTGTAATCTCTGATTTTATATTAATAGAAATATCTTTTCCTATCCAATAATGTATGTTTGAATGAATATTTCATCCATGGGTGATTTCAAATGCTTATACATTGTTGATTATATATGCTAGAATAGATCTAACACCAATATATATAGTATGTTTGTCTTGTTTACTTGTTGTTGAGGAAGTAATCTATCAATTCAAGCTGAATTTGGAAAGCTCAATGAGGATCTACTTCAACCGTCTGGAATAAGGTACGAGGTCTGATCCTTTAGTGTTAGATATTTAATTTCTATTGCATATTGTAAAGGATTGATTTCTGGAGTCAAGCTGTCTATTGTGGTACCCCAAGCCATAGAAATTTCTCTTCGTAAAAATTATTTATACATTTTAGTTCACCGATCTCTATGGTATAAAGAATTTTTTTTTTCTAGTAAGCGATCCCCATTTTTAAGCTTGAGTCCAAAGCAATCTCAATCACACATTGTCCACGGTACAACTTTCTATTATTTCTCTCTAATGGAAATATGTTGATTATTCTACATATTCCTTCTTCTCTTTTTGGTTCAATGGGTATAAGGGAACGTGGGCTAAGGCGGTGGCTTGAATCACATGCCTGCTAGGAATGTGATACCTAAAGAGGCTAAGAGTGGAGTGGTCATAAACAAACTGTTGGTCACTTCACGTCGATATTTTGATGCAATGCTTAAGCTCTTATTTTATTTTGGATGAGGAGAGGAAGAAATTATAACAAAACAACCACTGCAATATGTTTGATGGTTGTAGCGAAGAGGAGTTATTGGCATTCCTCTTGTATGATCTATACACTGAAGATAGAATCATAGGAAAGGATGCTGTATTTGAAGAGAAACCAGTAGCACCGGTTCAACTTCTCCACCATCTTCTAATTTTACCAATGTTTCTCGTATTGATGTTCTATCGTTTCTTAGTTTAGATGTTTTATTGATGTTCTATCATTTCTTAGTTTATATGTTTTATAGACTCCGACGATGAGCTTTAAGCAATTGTTCGGTTCCTTTAAGTTGCCTCTTGTACACATGAATATTTTTATCCTGCTCAGAATGGGATGGAAAAACTGTTTAGGAAATAGGTAAATTTGATCTTGTGATGCTTTAGATACTTGGAAGACTTGTGCTCGAAAGAAACATGATAAATTTACTCTTGCATCAAGGGTCATCAAGTCAAGATGTGATCCTATAATAATTTGAATATACATGATAGATGAAAAGGGAATTAATGTAGGAGGTGGGTATCCACAAAAACACATACTGAGATCTTTTCTAAAGGTACATGGGAAGGAAGGTAGGTGCATGTTTGTGATCTTTTAGCCTCCAATGCTACGCTAATGCCACATAATTTTTTCCTTCCATTCGTACATCATACCCATTGGCGAGCCCATATAGTAAGAGCCATTCAACACTAACATATCTTATATTTGGTTGGTGACATAAAAATAATAATGGCATCATCCAATCAAACAAAATTTTGAAACTCTTAATCTAATAAAACAAATTAATGTCCCATCTGTTCAGTGCTCAACATCGACATGATTCTGAAATGTCGGAGCATAACTCCAAAGGCGATCCTACCAATAATTTATCACCCACCCATTCTTCCAACACCATCGGGTCTAGATCAAAGCGATTGTTGTGTGCATATCTTGTTTCACCATTTTCGCTTCCATTTGACCCCTTTGACAACTAGTCTCATCTCGTCTTGAAAGGGGTTTTGCATCAAAGTCACACCCTTCCTTTTATTGTCATATGCCTCCATCCATCTCTACCTTCATCGTGCCTACATTCATCATTTTTCCACCTTAAAACTAAAAGGGCCACCTTCGCATATCTCATGGCTTTGGAAAATCGACAAACGAGCAAATTAAGACAAGTGCATAGAAAATGGGAGAGGATCCATGTAGACGATGATAAAGAAGAGGGATATGGGATGCATCTATGAACATATGGACGCTCGCATAAAAAATGCACACAGACATTTGATAGGAAATTGCAAACATACCACACACCAATCCTGGCAGACATGAATGAGGAAAACCACAGGCTACCACGTGGCATCCAATGGCACGTACAGTGAAGGGAGGGGTGTTTCATTGATGAAGACAATGATGGCATGGAGAGGAGAATCTCGAATTGCAAAAAGCACGTCACTACAGAGAGAGGAGCCCATGTCATAGGCTGCTAGGAGAGAATGTGGAAGAGAGGGGGGGAGACGTGGAATGAACAATCATGCAGAATAAGAGTCATCCATGAAAGTCTAGTGGACACAAGTTACTCACCAACTAGGGTTTGGGGCTGAGTGGCATTAAATGAAAAAGAAAAATGTTTCATGAGCCTGCATAATAATGACTTCCAGGCCGAAGCAAAACGACAAAATACATAGATATCACAGAGGGGAATGCAAAAGAGAGGGCATAGCGCACTTAATGGAGTGAAACACCTTCAATGGTAAGAGGTGAAGAGGAAGTCCATGCCAGTGGGATGAGGAGTAATACACCAAAGAATGCATGAAACCGCCACTGGTGCACACAGAGAGGAAAGCCTCTTTAGAAAATGTGAGGAGTGAGTACACGTTTGATAGAGACATAGGTGGCAACCTAGCTAGGGAATGAATACCGACCAACCATTCGACAGTGGGAAAGAGACAACCAAGCAGGTCTAGAGAAGAGTAGCATGCAAGCACAAAGTTCATCCACTTCACACACCAGATAACCAAAACACCAACGAGAAGCCCATTTCTACTACGAACATAGAATTCATGGTGGCGTCCAAAAACCTCATTCATCTACTATTGTTGATTACGTAGATTTGAGTTAATTGCTGTGAATTTTATATGCGAGCATAATCCATTTACATGTTTTATTACCATTCAGAGCAATGACCTATTGTTTTTCTTAATAGATGTCAAATCAATGGTTCAAACTGTTACGATACATGGAATTTTTAACAACACAAGTGCATAGTTATTTAACAAAAAGAAACCAGCTGCAACAAAAGCCCTGTTGCGGAATCAACACAACCATGCAGAACCTACTACCGAGTGGTGACGAGGGATGGTTTATATTCAGTCCACACTTGTCACCCCGTTGTAACGACAGAGTCATATTTGTTACATACATGCATCAATTGTGTACAACTCGAAGGGTGGACTACAAATCGCCACATTGTTTTGTATTTTGAAGAGGAAGCTTTTTATTCGTGTATTACACCTACAATATTAAGGGGGGTTGGCACTCGACATCAATCGATGCAAAGGTTTTTTTGGAATATTTTGGAGTTTGGAGGACAAAACCTGCAAATGAAATGTGTATTGTTTTGGATCTTGGACATAGATAAAACAAACATAAGGAAACTGAAGAGAGAGAGAGTGACTAGAGCTCTCTTTGCCCTGAAACAACACACTTGGAGGATTTGTGCGATGGAGGCTAGGTGGTGATTACTTGCGGTCCCCCTCCTCATATGGGCACATACAAATAACATGATTCCAAAAGTTGCGGCTACCGTCAAACTCGATACGACAACTGGAGAAATTCATCTTCTGTCTGCAATCTTTCAGAGATAAATGAAGCTGTCAAAGCTATTTTCTTGCACCGAAGGTAAGAGGTTGGAATTGGAAGGTTCCATTTATGCATTCACCCCCTTCATACTCAGTAGCACATGAACCCCACGTGAAGCGATTGTAGGAAAGACTACGTTTAATGACCACCCATTAGGGTAAAGGAAGAGTGTGATTTTTCCAGAGGTATGTTTTGTTTTCCTTCACTCATTTGTACTTTCTTGCTTATATATTTTCTTCTGATTGAGGTCTTCATGCACATAGGTTACCGTCAGCAAGATCTGAGCAAGGAGTACTCCAGCTGTCTTGGTTTCACGCAAGTGAAACTAGAACGTTGAGAGTTGTGTTGGGTCTCTTAAACCTCTTCTTCTCAGGGGTTGAACCGACCACTTCCTATTGTACAAGATGACTATTCCAATTCCATTCTTAGTAAAAAAATATTCTCTGGGCATATCCACACCTTTCCTCCATATTTTTTTTTAATTAAGCTTTGATGTCATTTTTATACTTTTTTGCATTATGACACTGTAAAATATGTACATTCAGACTCTAAATATTAGTTTTTTCATTTCTGTTTACTAACATGTAAATATTTCTGTTTATTTTACTAACTATACATAAAACAATATGATTTTCAATATGTATCTGTTAGCTTTTTTGTTGTCCTATTTTTTAGATTCAAGCAGTTGTTGTGCACAGTCTATAATAGTCTTCCAGTTCATGCAAATGTTTTAATTAAAGAATTATTTTTTAGTATGTGTCTAATGCGCAAAGTTGCAATATTATTAAGCTGAAAAGTACTTCATGTAGGAAATCTGTTTTCTTATTTGCTTTTAAAATTTTTTGAACTTAACCGAATTGCAAATTTTTTTGTGCATATTAAAGCAAATAAAAAAATTATACTTAGGCACAAGAAAATATTAAATTATTGGTGCATATTCTACTAACGTCTAAAGCTTACTTTTTTCAAAAGATTTATTGCATAATGCATTTTCATATTTCTACATATTGTGCATTAATTTCTTTTGTCAATTAATTAGTTTATTAATTTTTCCTTCATAACTTAATGCATGCATGGGTAGATAGGCCGCATTTGGTTAGATTAAAGGACTAACATTCTTGTTTTAAATGCATTTGTGCATTTAATCATGCACATCAATCACGTTCTCATTCATTTACATATTTAACGCCATCAAACTATCATGCGAATCTTATTTATCCAAGGGCTCTAAACGAAACTCAGGATTCCACCCCCCTTCTCTCCCTTGACCATCCCTCCAAGGGTGTATACCGTGTTGTTTCCCGAAACATGTCGTTTTGAGCATCAAAACCATATTATAAGTCATAACATACAAGAATGCCATCATCTATACTAGAATTAGTTTTTAAAACTCTCAATCCTTTGCTTCAAGAAATCCAAAATCACCAAGTATTATAACTTTCCACTGAAGATCCCATGTGTAGATGGATAATGGATGAGAAAATTAGAGCTCTTCGAAACCAATGCATATGAATAATGAATGGGACTCTAAGCCTCACATTGAGTGTAATTACATGCAGCATTGACCTTATTGACATAATAGTGTCAAGGTCGGTGCATTTATATGGATTATACTTTGCATATGTTACTATCTTGTTTATATCATCAAGGTGCCCAATTTCTCTTAGGGTCATTATCGACAAATATGTTTCCAACTTCACAAGTGTTTGGAATTTGATTTGTTGCTACGATGTGGGGAACTAGAATTGAAAATATTAAAGAAACGGTCATGACGATGTTGGGAATATACTTGAAATGGATTTTTTGTTAGTGGGAAAATTCTTAAGAGCGATACTTACGTTAAAATGTAGAGTTCTCGACGAATCTTGCTAATTCTTAAAATTCCATCCATAAAATGTTTTGTGATATTATTGTAAAATAATCAAATTTCAAAGGGTTTTTATAGAGGCTTAGAAAGTTTTGGCGACTCTTAGAGTAAAATAATTTTGTCAATTATAAATTGGGTGATTATTTAATAGAAAAAATGGAAATCGACGAATCTTTCTTTGGGTAAAAACATGGAATGTTAGCTCCGAGACAAATTTTATTCCTTAAGATTTTCCCTATAAATTGTTAGAGTCATTATAGCATTCCAGGATGTTAAAGTTCCTATATCATACTTTTAGGAGCGCTCTTCAGATTTTGATTTAGTTTCTCCATCTACTAAGCTTTTCAAACCTGCTAGAGACACCTCTCTATCAGATCTACAAAGCTTATTTGATGCATGCTGCAAAGAGTTTTATTGCTATCAGTGAGTGCATTTTTGGACTCTATATTAGCACCCTACCTGTTGGATAACGCTTACACTTTTTAGGAATGCAATTGTCCACTCGAGGAATTATGGATTTGGTTTAAAAGGATTTTCACAAGTTTTGTATCTTTTATTTATTTCTAAATAAGTTTATTTTTGTACATGTTAAATTTCAGAGACACATTCAGATAATCGGACAATTAATAACAGCATTAGAACACCAGCATCTCATGTGGTAAAACCCCAACATGGGGAAACATCCACGAGAAAAGTATTGAAGCTCATTAATGAAGAAAGAGATATTACAAGATGGTCTCAACCTGATAGACAACGCTCTACATTGTGCATCCTAACCATGCACTATATACTTCATGAATTTAGTTACATGAGTAAACCGTTGCCTGTTATGCCCGTTATGAGAAACTTCCCATAAACATCCGTAATGAGAAAAATCCCATAAACAAATTAGATTAGTTGTCATTTAACAATCTCCACCTTGACAACACAACTTACAAGTACTTTGCCCAAGACTATTTATCACCTTTTCTTCAAACCAAGAGAAGCTACACACCAATGTAACTTCTCTAACAATATAGGTTTTGTGAACATATCTGCACTATTTTCTTTAGTATGGACCTTTTTCATATCTACTCCACCTTCACTAATGGCTTGTCTTACAAAATGATATTTTACATCAATATGTTTAGTCTTACTATGATAAATAGGATTTGTAGCCAAATGAATAGCACTTTAACTGTCACAGAATACAGGCACATTGTTTTTCAACCTTCCAATTTCTCTAAGTAGACCTCTTAGCCAAATTGCCGCTTTGCAAGCATGTGAGGCAGCAATGTATTCAGCCTCTGTCATGGATAAAGCAAATGTGTCTTTAATCTTTGACATCCAACTTATAGCTCCACCTGCAATATTAAAGACATAACCTGAAGTAGACTTTCTATTGTCCAAATCACCTGCGAAACTGAATCAACAAAACCGCACACAGAATCACTGTTATTATTAAAGGTGATACAATAGTCAATTGTGCCTCTTAAGTACCGAAGCACCCATTTCATTGCATTCCAATGTTCTTTTCCTATATTTTCCATGTAATTACTAACAACACCTAATGCATGTGAAATATCAGGTCTAGTACACACCATTGCATACATCAAACATTCTATTGAATTGGCATATGGTACACGAGACATATAATCCTTTTCTTCAGCACTACTAGGACATAAACTTGAAGAAATTTTAAAATGGGAAGCCAAAGGAACATTCACAAGCTTTTCCTTATTCATTTCGAATCTTTCAAGTATTTTCTCAACATACTTCTCCTGCGAAAAACTGAGCTTACCGTTTTTCCTGTCTCTGTGTATCTCAATACCCAAAATTTGTTTTGCATCTCCAAGATCCTTCATATAAAAATTCCTAGCCATCTGAGCCTTCACCTTGTTAATCTCCTCCATGCTTTTGCTCACAATAAGCATATCATCAACATACAATACTAAGATAATGAATATATCATTCAGTTTTTTGAAGTATAAACAATGATCATACTCTCTCCTAGTATATCCTTGGCTCACCATGAAAGAATAAAACTTCTTGTACCATTGCCTGGGCGACTGTTTCAGGCCATACAATGATTTCTTGAGCTTGCAAACTAATCTACCTTTCTGATGCTGTACAAAACCTTTTGGTTGTTCCATATAAATCTCTTCATCTAAATCTCCATGTAAGAAAGTTGTTTTAACATCTAGTTGCTCTAACTCCAAATCAAGTAATGCAACTAATGCTAACACAACACAGATAGATACAAGCTTAACAACTGGTGAAAAAATCTCATGATAATCTATACCTTCCATCTAAGAGTACCCTTTTGCAACCAATCTAGCTTTGTATCTTTCAACCTTACCATCAACTCCTTTTTTCAATTTGAAGACCCATTTACACCCAACCGTTTTTATATCTTTGGGGAGTTTAACCAATTCCCATGTCTTGTTTTTCTCCAGAGAATCCATTTCTTCTTTCATTGCCACCTTCCACTTTGCATTGTCAATACAATCAATGGCTTCCTGAAAACAAGAAGGTTCTCCATCATCAGTAAATAAAACAAACGAAACAAAATCAGTATACCTCTTAGGAGGATTTCTCTCCCTTAATGATCTTCTTGGTGTAGGCTGTGGGGTTTCCACAATTTCTTGAATTTCTTCCTCTTCTATGACTTCTCTCTCACTAGGAACTTCTTCTTGTTTCTTCGACTCATTAGAAGATTGGTTCTCCGACTGAATTAGTTGTTTTGATATTGCATGTTTTTGTTCCACATCAACTCTTACACATTCGGATTTAATTAGAGAAGATTCATAAAAAAATATATCTCTGCTAATGACAATTTTGTGGGCAGTAGGATCCCACAACCTTTATCCTTTCATAACATCATCATAACCAACAAAGATGCACTTCTTTGATCTAGGGTATAACTTAGAACGCTGATTTTTAGGAGTAAGTGCATAAGCTTCACAACCAAAGATTTTCAAATTCGAATAATCACAGGAGTTATTTGTCCATACCTCTTCCAGAATTTTACAATCTATTGCCATTGAAGGTGACCGATTTATAAGATAACAAGCAGTAGAAACTGGTTCTACCCACAACTCTTGCTCCAAATTAACATTATTTAGCATGCTCCTCGTTCTTTCTAGAGGAGTCCTGTTCGTGCATTCTGCAACGCCATTTTGCTGAGGAGTGTATAAATTTGTTTTGTGTCTGACGATCCCTTCATCTTTACAATATTTTTCAAACTCCAAAGAAGTAAATTCACCTCCATTATCCGTCCTTAAACACTTGATTGTCCTACTAGTTCTTTTTTCAACTATCACTCTAAATTGTTTAAACATATTAAACACATCAACTTTTCTTTTAAGGACATAGACCCAAACCTTTCTATAAAATTCATCTACAAATAATACATAATATTTTGCTCCCCCATATGAAACGGTAGGAGACGGACCCCATAAATCAGAATGAACATAGTCAAGTACACCTTTACTTACATGACTACCTGCTTTAAAATTTTGTCTACACTGCTTTCCATATATACAATGTTTACAAAACATAAAATTCAGATTTTTCAAGTTTGGAAGCAATTTATGATTCATTAATACCTGAAGCCCTTTTTCACTCATATGACCAAGACGTTGATGCCATAGCTGAGTGGATCCTGACTCTTCTTCAGATACTAATTCCATACCATTAACTTGCGTTCTTCCAACCAGTTTGTAAAGGTTTCCTGTCTTCTGTGCCTTCATGACCACTAAAGCACCCCTGGAAACTTTTAGAGTTCCATCAAAACCTGTAAACTTATGACCACAAACATCCAATACTCCCTAAGAAATTAAATTTTTCTTTAACTCAGGTACATGTCTAACATCTGTAAGTGTTCTTATTACTCCATCAAACACCTTAATTTTAACACTTCCAATCCCAATAGTTTTACATGAATGATTGTCTCCTAAAAGAACTATTCCATCATTAACTGTTTGATAGGAAGCAAACCAATTTTTATGAGGACATATATGGTGCGAAGCACCAGAATTTCATAACCATTCCTGATTACATTCAGAAATATTACAAACAGACAAGACCTCATCAATCATACCTGATTTAGAAGACTTAACTGAGTTTTCCTCTAACTTGGAGTCATCCTTCTTGGATTATTGTCTCTTCCAACAGTCTTTCTTGAGATGACTAGTTTTGTTACAGTACCAACAATTTAATTTACTCTTTCTGCCCTTCGACGTAGACCAGGAAGTACCTCTTGACTTTTCTCCTTTCTCCTTGGAATGACCTCTAACAACCAAAGCTTCTGGCGAAGAGGTTTCCAGACTGGTTTTCTTCCTTAATTCCTCAGACAATAATGCTCCAACAACATTGTCAAATTTTGAAGTATCATTTGTACTAAGGCTAATGGAAGAAACAACTTGACCCCAAGACTTAGCTAAAGTACATAAAAGATTCACTGCTTTATCTTCATCATCAATTTTAACATCCATACTACTCAACTGGCAAATAAGAGTGTTAAAAACATTTAAATGATCTACACTTTTCGTACCTTCTTTCATTCTCATACCATACAACTGTCGCTTCAAGTAAATTTTGTTTGTTACTGATTTGGTCATATACAAAATTTCTAGTTTGTTCCACAAGCTTGCTGCTGATGTTTCTCCAATAATGTTAAATAACACATCATCCGCAAGACATAAACGGATTGTGCTTAGTGCTTTGGCATCTAGATCCTCCCATTCATCATCTGTTATGGTGAGAGGTTTTTTCCTTTTCCTGTCTAAAGCTCTCTGTAACCCCTGCTGAACTAATAAATCCCACATCTTTAACTTCCAAAGTTCAAAATTGTTTTTACCATTAAACTTTTCAATCTTTTAAATTATTTTCAGCCCAAATAAAACAACACTCCAAAAACAATAATCACTTTATTCCGTCTCAACCTAAATTCTCTCAGCCAAATAAACTTCTAAATAAACTTCTATATTCTCCGACTAAAATTCTGGCATATATCCCACTGCTAGTTATTTT